>OMNN01028521.1:0-21848 GCA_900302755.1 Chromis chromis | reverse complement strand
CCTTATGTGGTCCAAAATGCTCCGAACCATTGGGGAATGAACAAAAGGACCTCTCAGGGTGTCCTATGGGGTCTGGCACCAGGACGTTGGCAGTGGATCCTTTGGGTACTCTGGTTTGTGCAGTGGGGCCTCTGTCAATCAAACTTGTTCCACTGCATCGTTGATGCTTGATCAGAATGGGGTCTAGGAAGTTTGGAGGTCAAATCAACATCTTGGGTGATTGTCATGTTCCTCAAGATGTTCCTGATTGTTTGATGTTTTTGCCACGTGTTGGGGTGTATTTTCCTGCGGGGGTAGGCCAGTGACATTTGGGATTTCCATTTGCATGAGGGAGTGTGCTTGTTCTGGGACAATATTTATTTGGGTGTCTAAGTCTCATCAACACGGATGTTAAAATCCAAGGTTTTCCAGCAAAACACCATATATTACCAATATGATCAATGTTATTCACTTCACCTGTCAGTGGTACTAATGTTGTGACAGATCGGTGTACTTTACATTGTTGTTTATTTTGTGTCATTACTGTGATGTAGGCATTGATTTATCTACTCTGATAACACTTAGTGGCAGAATACAGAGGAGGTGTGGCAGAGACAGTTGTGAGGGTGGACTTTGGGCAGCAGAGACGAGCATTACAAACAGCGTCACATAAGAGTGATGTAGACGGGGGACTCCTCAGAGACATATGTACAAGGATCTACTGTAATTGAAGTTGTGGTGAGGAGAGAATGAGAGAACTTAATAAGACAAACATCCGGAAGACTGAGACAAGGAACTGAGATAAGAGAGAGTAAACAGATAAATCTAAACACTCTTGAAATAAACTAGCCGTCTTCTAGTTGGGGAGACAGAGCTTTCTGATGTACAGCAGCGACAGGAAACACTGATGTCCCTGGAGGCCAAAAACTGTCGTTACTTAATTGTGAAACACACATTTGTGTTAGAATGTATAACTGAGACATATATATACTCAGCAGCCACTTTATTTGGTATACCTGTGGAATTTAATGCAATCTAATCCAACAGCTCTTCCACAGATTCTGTTTTTATGATGCCCCTAAATTTAGTGTTTTTGGTAATGTCAAAAAGGAGATAATTCTACTTTATGTTTTTCATTGAGGTTATAGTAGATGGTGGCAGTGGAGTGGACTGTATTGCATTTAAAATGTTTCAAATATTTAGCCCATCTCATGTGTATGCTACCAGGTTGGACAAAATATAAGGACAAAAAAATCTAAGAAAATAAAGGCTTTGCAGTTGCTCTTCTATTTCCTTGCAGTTACATCTTGGTTTGTCATCAAGGCCATTTGTAGAATCGGCCATATGTAAAGAACTTACCTTAAAGGGACAGGTGTCCTAAAAAATGAGGCATAGTAATAGTACTCTAGCAAAAAGTGAAATGAAATAATATATATATTTACATATGACACTGTTTTGTTTGTTACCAGAAAGACATGTCCCTTTCCATGGTCTTCATTCCATGTAACAGCAACAGAATGTACAGTATTCAACGCCAATTATACTTGCAGTGTTTATAAGACCACTCAAACACTTTATCACCACTGTTTTGTAATTTCTATCCATCATTTATTATTAAAGAAGGGAATGAATCAAAAGAAGAAAGGGAAGCATTGCCCTTGGCATCATCAGAAAGACCTGTGCTAAACACCACCCACAACTTTGTGCTTCTCCATACCCTTATCCTTTCACAGCAAGTAACTTTTTATGCTCCCTCAGAATAGGTCAATATGATGGCAGGTCTGCTATCTTTTGTTCTTTTCTCTTTTTGAAAATATCTCAGGCAATTTTTCTGGTTTGAAATGTTTTGATGGTGATTTCGATGTAAATCAAACCAAACAAGAAAGACAGAAAGAATTAGAGACAGAAGGACACACAAAAACAATTAAATAAAGAAAGAATTAAAGAAGTTATAACAGCTTTACCATGTTTTCAATATATTCCGTATAAAAATGTCTAGTAAAACCAAATTTTAGTCCACCACCAGATTAGCCAAAACATTATGACCACGTACAGATAAGGCAGTTATATATAACAGTTATCTCATAAAAGTTCACGCAGAGACCTGGAATCAGTCAGTTCTTGTACTGGTGAAATACAGGTGAAAGTAAGCAGTGATGTGTTGCCACAGAAAAACAAACCATGAATTGGTTACAGTGAGTGCTGGGTGAAGTTCTGGAGCAAGTGTCATCCCCTTACTCCAACTAACTTATAAGATCTGCCTCTAATGTTTTGGTGGCAGATATAACACATGAAACCCTCAGAGGTCTTGTGGAGTCCATGCCTTGGCAGGATGGAGCTGTTTTGGTGCCACACACATTAATTAGACAGGTGGTCATAATGTTTTGGCTCATCAGTATATACAAGAACGCCAAAAGCCAGCATCTTTTTGTAAGAGCCATTTTATCCTTGCACTGACTTTGTATACTGTATTTTGTATACAAGAAACCTGCCTCTTTTGAAGGAAAATTAATTCTATTTTTTTTTTGTCTAAACTTATCAGGTTCATGTGATAAGTTAGAGTAAAAAATAGAGATGATTTATATGGTAATGGATGCTGAGACAGCAATGTGTATGCATCTGCATGATGGATATGTCATGTCAGATAGGACAAGGTTAGGGACACACTGCTTTGAATGGCCCCCACAGAAGCAGACGGTGGTGGTGCATCTCTCAAAGACACCCTGGAAATCCTTCTTAATAAAAGCGCCTCCATGTCCTTTTGTAATCCTGCTCTGTATTATCAGTACGTTGCAGCTAAGTGTTGCAATTAGGCCGGCCTTTTTCATGCAAATCAATTTGACGGCACAACAATCAGTTAGTTATGCTAGCTCTCGCTCTCTCATTCTCCACTCTGTACTTCTTCACTCCCTTGCCCTCTCTCTCCCTTCTACCTCATTTTCTCTGGCATTTGCAGAGGTTGCTACATTTGCATTATTTATCATACAAGGTTAGAATATGCATCACTCAAAGCAAGAGTGTATGGTTATTAGTGCCATACAACAAATGTTAAATACAAAATGCAGTCATTTGCCTCACTCATGCTTGAATACATTCCCAAAATATAATAGGATCATACTGCATTTTAGCTTTTCAAGTCAAACATAGAATGATGGAGGAGGTCCAAGTTCTACAATTTTCCTGATTTACATATTGCACTCCTTCCTTCTCTGTGTGTGGAGTCCTGATACCGAGCATCCAGGTATCCAGGTCATCAATTTACTAAAATAATGCAGGTAGCAGACATACTACCCTTCACAGTTGACAGTAACTTCTCAAACCATGACAGGATTTCAGCCTAACAACAGTCAAACACAAACACACAACTAAATTGCGTGACTGGCTCTCATAAATGTACATGTCTGAAGCCACTCGAACAGGAGGACACACATACATTATGATGCATGTGTTGTTGGAACGTTGGTCATTGACAATATTAATAGACACCATTTGCTCATAGGAGGAGTCCCATCAAAGGCCTGCATGGACTTGTGCTAGGATGATCGATAGATGTGGCTTTATTACCATTAAAAAGTAATTTACAAGACAAATGGGGACAAGATTTTTGAATTATTGTTACTTTATAACACACTGGATCTGGAGTTAACATTGCAAACTGTTTGCTGCAGATTTCATTCTTTGCATAGTGGTTGATGTAAGTGGGCAAAAGTCGATATGGCCATAGATGTTTCACATATATATTTATGCATATTGTGTGTGTGTGTCGTGTGTGATCAGAAGGCCTTTTAGTCTCATTAACATGCCAGCCTACCATAAAAATTATCTAAATTCTTCTTTTCATCAAAGTCCTTAGTTAAGCACAGAGGCAAGAGATGGGGAGACAGCCTGGTAAAATCAGAAGGAAATAACTGCATGTGATCTTTTTTCTAAGGGTCAAATAAATTAAATCTGACAGAAAAATATCGAGGGAGAATTTAAAAGAGATAAAAAAAGAGCTGTGGGCGAGAGATGAGAGAGAGAGACTATCAGTGAGTGAGGGGGAGAGAGAGAGGAAGAGAGAAACATGGAAGAAGCTGCAGGATGGTCTGTATGCCTTTAAACTGAAGTCTCAATCTCACGTAGTTTTGTTCCTTAAAAGGAAATCACAGAGCTTAGCTGAGGCATTGCCTTGAAAGTCATGAATAAACATTGGATTGCCTTTCTGTGCATACATCATACATCACAAGATGACACTACCTAATGGAGGAGGAATCCTCGCCCTCCGACACATGAAAAGGCAGTGAAATTACCCACCAAACCATGCAGCCGCATGGTTCTAAAATGGACCGCTGAGGGAGGGAAAGGGAGGGGCTAATAGGGAGAAAGGAGGAGTACTGAGAAAAGGAATCTCCTACTAAAGTGGATCCCTGTGATAACCACACTCTCTCTGCACTGACGAGCCTATGTTCAATGCTGGAAAAAATAAGATCTTGTGCAATAACCATTTACAATTATGATGAAAATGTGGCTCTTTCTGGATGTCTCCAGGGGCCATTTCCGAACTCCTGCCCTCCCTTCGCCATCCTGTCATTTCTGCAGGTGTTGATTCTAATAGCACATTAAGTAGTGGTTTCCATTTCAGACCAGATATTTAACAAAATAAAAGAGGTATTATTCCAGGGTCTATAATAGGAAATAAATTGCACTTATCAGTGTTTCTCAGAGTGAAACTGTCATGAGAAGTGGGATGCTGATGACTACAGAAAAATGTCCTCTGCTACCTGCAAAGAAGGCCAAATGATAAGAGTAGTGATCCAGCTCACACTGTGTCACATCCCAGACTGGACATACAAGCAGAGGTCCTGCATCCGGTGAAGAAGGCAGAGGTAGACAGATGCAAATTGAAGAGAAATAACAAACAAACAGCAACCAAGTGAATAGTAGTAGTAGTAAGCAGAGTAGAGTAGAAGAGTCAGTCAGTTCAGCATATTTGAATGCAGTGTTGCAATGTAACAGGACATCAGAAAGCCTGCTAATAGGAAACCGAGTCCACAGTGATTCCACTGCAAATGTTCCCCACTGTGCAAATTTTGAAAATTTACTTTCAAGCACACTTAAATTCACAAATCGATCGATGATTACATTCCTAAAAAGCGAACTCCCTCCTCTTTCTGTCATTAAAACAGCAAACATGTAAAAAAGAAACACAATGATTAAACTAAATATAACAAAAGATCCCTCAAGAAACTATCTGATAAAAATCCGGTTGGAAAACACTTGTGGTAATGTGTCCATGAATAATTTGTGGTAGGGGTATGGAGAACAGACTATCATTTTGAACTCACGCATGTCCTCCATTTCCTATCTACAAGCGTGGGTGCATCAACTGCAGAGAGCCTAAGGCAACTATGCCCAGGACATTTCCACAGAGGATCACTTGGAAAATATCCATCAGAGGGAGATACTAATTAGAGTGAGTCCATGTATGTATATGTATGTGAGTGTATGCCTGTGCATGTGCGTGTTGGGGCAGAGGGATGTACACCTAGCCAGGCGTGAGAGCAGTGTTGTGCAGCTGAGTGCAGTAATTTCTTTGATCATTTTTAATGGCCATTCTTTCATGTGAGGCTGCCGCTCACACACAGCTCCCTGCAGGTGTCATCTCATTCCTTCAGTTGTGGGATTAGTATGCGGCAGGCAATAAAAAGCCAGGCCATTACACTGTGCAGCACACATACATAATCTCAACACAGTGGGATCATTACCTTTTCAAAGGATGATATCAGCTCACAGTCTACAGAGAGACACAAAGAAAGCGATAGAAGCTGAGCAGAAGAGGAAAAGGAACCAAAAGGAGACATAAATAAAGAGGCAGCAAACCACAGTTGCAGTGTGGGATGGAGGGGTTACAGAAAGCTCTATCAATCAGCATTGCAAATAATGGCAGACGGGCAGGCAGGCAGTGGATGATGGTTCAGTTTCCTCTGAAGGTTAGCTTGATATTGACACAGGGGTACCTGTTGTATTCCGAAATGAAGTAAAAACATTCTCACCTCTACCATTCCACAGTCCTCAGATAAATTATTTAGCCATTTCTTTCTTCTCAAACTTGCAATATGGTTCCCTACTTATTCCATCTTACCTTATTAAATTTCAGATATTCTGACATGGTGACAAAAAAAGGGCAGACAGGTGCCACACCAAACCAAAAAAGTGAATGTTAAGATTCTACAACAATCCATCACAGAGGAAAAATAAAATCCTGCCATCTCTGTGCTGCAAGTCAGTAAGCTGAGCAGTGGAGTGGCACTCTGGCTGTGGCAAAACTTCTGACACATCATCTCTACAGCCCCACACATGCTGCACTCTATACTCCAAACACCAGTTTCCACTAGTAACTAAAAAGCTCTCCATGAGGGCAAAGAGTCCCCCCTTCTGTGCCTTTCACAAAATCCTGCAAAAGTGTAAGCTGAGCTGACAGGTAAAAGGTCTGTAAAATCAACTAAGAAAACATTTTCATGATATGTGAATGTGAATAAACCAGCATGTTGTTCCATTATTAATAGTTCTCTGGAGGATCTGAGAAGCTGAGAAAGACTGTTGGCTCATCTCATCCACCCTCATACTGCGTCTCCCATGGTGGTCTGAACCTGGTGCAATTTACGTACAGATTTTATCTAGTCATTCAACTCCTATCACCTGCTCTCCCTTCAGCAATAAGCCTTTCATCCAGAGAAAGTGTGTTCATGTATGTATTGTAGTATATGAATGTATGAAGTCTAAGGTTGATGACACTTTTAAACAGATCAAGGATTTTAGATACATCAGCATTATTATCTTTGTCAATACCAATTGTTCAGAATCAGGATGTTTTAAATGGTAAATACAGACGTGTATTTTCTGTATCAGACACATGGAACAGGCCAGGTCTCGTTAAGAGGTACTGATTTCTTTGTATAAAAACAAAATATCGATTAGGGATATGTGTGTTTTACTTTGTCATGGTCCTTGCTGGTCCTGCTTTAGATAGTTTTTTAGACTCTTATACTCTTTTATTACTGTTGTTTTTTGTTTAACACATGACTCATGTCAGTCAGATATACAGTATGAACCCTGGTTATAGTTCAGTTCTGTCTTGTTGCTGACAATGTTGTCAGAACAATTATACGGATCATCAGTAGAAAGGTCAACCTCTGGTTCAAAAGCAATCTAGTCACTTTTGCAGCATTCAGCACAGGAGCAAAGAGTGTTAGAGAACTGAACAAATAATGACATTATGAAATAAATAACATAAATGCGACTAAAAAGAAAAATTTAATCTTGAAATAATTAGACACATTTTTAGAATTCAGCTCATTACTATGAATTATTTATCTCAAGACAAATACTACTTAATTCTGCTTATTTTCACAATAAAAGTTAATGTGTTTTGTAATTTGTTCAGTGAGTTGGTATTTTTTATCATTTATTATTTATAACGTGTGTTAGCGGGCCAAAAACTTTGGATTATCCATTTAGTTAGACTAGTTGGGTAACTTGTTATGCTTGTTATTAGTGAATTTAATTTTAAGATGGCCAGACAATAGTCATGAAGCAGTCAAACTACGGAAATATTATTGTCATACAAAGACCTAATATTTTCAATACATTCAATAAAATAATTGGCTAGCTGGGAGCTTAAAATAAATCAAAATAATAAATCCAATTCAGATGATTTTGGTATTACATGGTAAGCTTTTCATGAGAACCTGACTGCATTTTATTGGAGCACATCAGTCTGATCTCAGGACACTCAGTGTGGCTGAAGGGTTTCGGAGATAAGAAAGCTGAGCTTCATCTTCAGCCTCAGACAGCAGCAGCGGGTTGGATTTTTACTCCAAACATGTTTGGAAAAATGAGGGATTAATTAGGATATGAGTGACCCACTGATAATGCAGCATCCTTGTTAAGTAAATGAATATGGTACAGTAACTAAATACAAGTGAAATGAAATCAAAATTACCTTTAGTTTGAATCTAGTGACTTCACTTCAACCACCCAGGTAACGATTATTCATTTCAACTCCATAAATACTAATTCAAACATGCAAAATTTAAATTTAAACAATGGGAAAAGTAAATTTTTTCATACTGATAATATCTATTTAAATTCTAATATTAAATCAAGTGACAGTGTTTACATTTTAAGATCAGTAATGTTTTGGAGAACTCAAACCGCACATTTTTTTTATGCATGACCTGTTTTAAAACTGCCATGTGTGAAAGTTCTGGCTATCTCTGTTCTTTAATTTTCTGACGTTTATCGTGAAGTGACACGCATAGTAGTACAGAATATGTTGATCAAAAACTGTCCTCTTACCTTCTTTAACTTCTATATGTCATATTGAAACATTTTCACTGCATGGATTTTCTTAAAATAAGAAAATAATCATAACATCGGATCATATTTTAAAAGAATAAAGTTTTACGCTGATGTGCAGCAGCCACAGCTGATCTGTAACACATTGGGAAAACATCTCAAACAACTGAAGTCACCGATGCTGCTGTGTACACATCAACAAAGGTTTCATCACCCCATCTTCGGGTGGACAGACGCATGTTGCCTACTGATGGATACATACAACACGTCTCAAAATCATATGTAGTTCAAATATTACACACTTTTATAAAGATAGGGTATTAATTCATAAGTAAATGTGACGCAATTGCTGTAGTTTACTGCATACAACATATTTGGTATGAGTGAGTGAGTATTCTAACCCTAATAAACGAGGGACTACTGTAACACTTTATTCTTAAACAAAGCCATTTTGTCAACTAATGCTAAATCTTAGGTTAGCCGAGTGTCTAAGTGTCATGAAACTATTCCATGCAAATAGTGTTAATGTAGTAATATTGTTAATGTTGTTATCAGCTCGTTTCCGCTGGTTTACCTTTTGATAGCAGTTCCTCGGGGCACATAGCTCTCAGCAGCTGTGCGGCTGTCAAGTTGTGGGAACATCTTCAATATTTGCAATATTTTTGCTTGCCTTTTTGCATGGTGGAAGGAGGTGCTGATGTGTTGTCTATCTTTATATGTAGTCTGTGAGCTCATTCCAATTTGCAATTGCCCAAGACTTTTTCATTAGGCATGTGGCAGCTAGACTAGGGCTGGGCAATAAAGTTGAAAGATTATCATGATACACTTTTTTTGTGCAAATGTTCAATGGCAAATAATACATAATAATACATTCATAGTTGTGAATAAAGAAATCATTCAAGTAAAACCCAGATGCACATGAAGGGTGACATGGGTGAGGTTAAAGTTTCTCTGTGTTCAGCCCGACGACAAGTCCGTCAGTCCTCGGAGAAGGCTACCGAGGATGCGTTGCTTAGGTGGAGGTGGTGGGGAACATAGAGTAGGGGTGCTTTTTGACTGCGAATCTTGTCTCACAAGCAACCACTCGTCTCTGCAGTCTGCAGCCTTTGCCAGGGGAGGTCTGTGAGCGTGGATGGAGGTGACTAAAGGCCCAGGTGGCCTCGAGAGACCTGCATGGCAGCCTCGAGGTGAATGACAAAGGGCAAAGGGGCTCCATTATCAAGGTATGACAGGCTGTTTATGAGCCAGGCAGTGACCGTGTTTGAAGTTTGCTCATGCAACCAAACGTTTTGTTTGAATTACATGCTTTCGTGTTAGTTAGCATCTTATGCATTTAAGTGAAACTATTACACATTCTATCAAATAACTTTACATAGAGTCCTGACCTCAACCTGATAGAACACCTTTGGGATGAATTAGAGTGGAGACTGAGAGCCAGGCCTTCTGGTCCAACATCAGTGCCTGACCTCACAAATGCACTTCTGGAAGAATGGTCAAAACTTCCCATAAACACCCTCCTAAACCTTGTGGAAAGCCTTCCCAGAAGAGTTGAAGCTGTTATAGCTGCAAAGGGTGGGCTAACTCCATATTAAACCCTACGGATTAAGAATGGGATGTCATTAAAGTTCATGTGCGTGTAAAGGCAGACGGGCCAATACTTTTGGCAATATAGTGTATAAGGCCAAAGGTAGCACGTCAACAGAAGACCTATGTACCTATGCAATTTGGTAAAAGAGAACCAATATCAAGGATCAGTCAGTTGCTGTACACGTCTAACCCATTGCACTGTGTGAAACAGCATTGTGAAATAAAAGCGGACTTTTCTCAAAAAGACATTCTGAACTGCTGCTGGATCTGCAATAATTCTGGTTTTGTAAAAATAAACAGATGAAATGTGTCTGTACAAATCAGAATGATTATTTATGTTATAATGTCTGACTGATTTGTTTACCTTTTGAACACTTTGGCACACACGCAGTGATGAGGTGCTATAAACAGAGCCCTTTGGTGGCTTTAATGAATTAAAATCACAGATACATAGACTGCGTAAAATGATAAAAGTCTACAGCAGTCTTAGAGAGCTACAGTAGTTAAGCAATATTCTACTTTCCTAGAAGATTAACACTTGTGTTTTCCCATCTCTCTTTAGTCTTCACTCCACAGCGAGCCTAACTCAACACAGTAATTAGTTGACTCCAGGGACAAACGTAATATGATTCTAAAGCTTTGCATTCAGACAAAGCTGCTGAGCCCTGGTATATGTTAGTAAGCCCATTAATCACTAAGAATCTGATAATATCAATTATTTCAGTAAACAAGGAAGTGTAGATCAAGCCCTCGCCCTCCATTCAATCCCTGCATTAAATCATCACACAGATGGATTTAGCAGCTAATTGGAGTAAAATGGAGCTTTGTGTGGGATAATTGAGGATTTCTTTACAGTGTGTAGTTGTGTCTGTAAGGAAAAGTACATAGTGTATTTACAAGATGAGTGGGCTATGTGTGTAACAGCTAATGAAGGGAGATGACTACAGAGTAATATAATGCTTAACAGTGATGTAATATTGTTTAAAACCAGACATTAACAGACATGTGTCTTAGTTAAGCCTAACTATGCTCTTCCGGTGAATGTTTTGTTGACGTATTTGATTTTACTGTGACTTTTCCAAGATACAGTAAGTCTTATATGGGACATAAACACTGTCAGAGGTGGAAAAAAAAAGATTCTGTGATTTTCACTGGGCTTTAGACCATCCAAGCTATCTCCTTGCTCTTCACCACTGGCCTATTTCTAAGATAAAGTGAATTATTTGAAGTAAAAACATCTCCAAGAGATGTCTGACAGGCCTTCTGATTCCCTGGGTGAATAAGGGAAAGCTCCCACTGGTCGGATAAAAGGCCTGGGTTTCTGCAGCAAATGATGGCTTTCTCCAGACTTATGCCTACGCTCTGCTTTTAATTGGCCTCTTCTGTAGCTGCGAACCTTAATGACTTTGTTCCGGGATTAAAAGCCTCAGAGTGTTCAGGCAAGGCAAGGGTCCTAACCTTTCCTTGGCTGCACTGTCTCTCCTGCTGCAACCCTCCCTTTCCCCATATTTCTCTTACTCCTATATTTTTCTATATTGCAACCCAGTCTCTTCTTATTTTTCATCAGCCTTTTTGACAGCGATATGCTGCTACACAAATACATTACAGGACTTCTGACCTCCAAACTACACTTGACATCACATACTTTTGTGGCAAACTACTGAAACATTTATGCAGGTAAAGTTAAAGTCAAGTTTTTAAATTGTGTTTTTGATCATTTTTGTATTACTTATTATTTATTTCCCTCTATTTATAGACCTCAAGTTGGAACGCATGATTCCTCCACACTACAGCCCTTGTCACTGCTAACTCTAATTCTGTGCTTTTAAAGGGATAGTTTGGTTTCTTTGAAGTGGGATTTTATGAGGTACTTATCCAGAGTCAGTGTAGTAGATCACGGATGGCACACCCCCGGTTTGGAGAAGCAGTCAGGGGGACCAGCACGGAAGTTAAGCAGTGAACTGCTGTGGATGCGGTCAGCAACAAAACATATTTTAGCTGTCTGAAATAGGTCCAGCTTAAAGAAAACAGAATAAATAAATAAATATCCGTTTATGTGTACGCTAAATGTACCTCGCCCAATAACCTGCACAAAAACAACTCCTGTGTTCTTCAAGGTAAAATTATTGTTTTAGTTATCGGAGTCTGGTGGCTCTGAAGACAGCAATACAACTGCTTGAGTTGGCTGATGGAAAGGGCTGTCTGACAGCAAGTGTTGAAAATAATCTAAATATAATTGAATACATTTCTAAATATAGCGAACATTTAAACTAACATTGACCATCTGTAGGTGGACCTTTTTGTTTTTAAATGGCTAAAACATGTTTTGTAGCTGTCAGCAGTACACTGCTTAGCTTTAGTGCTGGTCCTCCTGTCTCCTTCTTCAAATTGGGGTGCATGCTGACTGTGATCTACTGTAGGTAATACATCAACTATGGATAAAGACCTCATACAACCCCACTTTAAAGAAACTGAACAATCCCTTTAGGAAGGCTTAATGATTGATACGGCTGTTAGGCAGCTCCTCATTGGCAGTTGAAAATAAGGTGTGTGACTGTCTAAGACACAAAATGTACAATCTGGCTTCTTAGACATCAACTATGCCAGTTTTATTTGTTGAAATGCACAATAGAATGCGAATATATGGTTGGCACTGTTACTATTGCATGGCAATTGCAAAGGTACATAGAGATTTTAATGTAAAAATGTGATTTTCTCATACTATTCCCCTACACGGATCACTTCATCATAGCTGCATCACTTAATAAAAAGGTGCAGTCATATATAGTTTCATCACAACTTCAAGACAAACCAAATATAAGCTATGTTTAACATGGAATGTAAAGTAAGTAATGTAGTGTTTCATTCAGAGATCTCGTTTTCTTGTTTTGTTCTGCTACACAGACCTACACATGTATAAGAAGGTCCTTGAGATCTGACAACAAGTTGTTAAAGGTAGTACTGGTAGTACAAATTATTTGTTAATGAAAGGAAATTGAAGTCCTAAAACACAAACATAATTTGTCTAAAAAGGGTCATTCAATGACAGAGAAAAAAAGTGTTTGTACACCTACTATTAATGTTTAAAGATTTTGTTTGATGTACATTAGTGATTCACTCCAAGTGTGGTCATTTCTCCAGGATGGTTGTCAATCCTCTGTTATACCACCACCCAACTCTCCTCCCTCCCAGATACCCAGACATGGCCAGTGCTGAATGATAGAGTAATCGATGTGCAGCCTAATCAGCCAGCTTAACTCTAATACCCTGGACAGGTCCACATCATTATCATATCAGCCTTCACACGTTTCGAGGTGACATGGAAGGCAAAAGATTAAAGACAATCTTGTAAAGAGGCAGAACAATTTTCAATGCACTAACCAACCAAAACAGGCCTGGGGAAGCTGGCAGCAGTGAGAAGCAGCTTAAGGTAGAACAAGTGATGAAAACATTGACCCAGACAAAGACTTCATGTCATGTTGAGGCTGCTACTTTTTCTGTGCAGTGAACATCGTGCAGAAGGTTGATCATTAGTATTACTGGTGTAATCATTTTCAGAGCTACTGGTCCCTGCAGCCAGTCCACATCAGCCCATTACGGGGGGTCTATTAAAGTGAATAGTTTTATTACTTAAACACATAAGTATATATTTAGAAGAGCTCCGGGAAATGTAGAAATTATCAATAAACTACTTTACACGAGCTGTTTACAGGCAGTAAACGACACACAAAAGAAGAAACAGGTTTGAGGGTTAGGCTGGGAGCTTGGTGCATGTGGTGGAGGCTGCACCATTAATGCAATTCTTTTTACACAGACAAACACACAAACACAATCTGATCTGGTGCTGATTACACTTAGCAAAGAGATGACTAGGTATCTATGCAAGATGACAACAGAATCTGAATTATTCTGTTTACAAAAAATGTGTAATCATCTGTATAAGAACTAAGAAATTCAGCAAGCCAAACCATGTGTCATCCATTTAGCACTGTTTTATTTTATGGCTGTGTCTCCAAATGGTGCAACTCATATGTGTTTGTTATTTTGAATTTTATATTCAAATATGAATAAAAAAGGGCAGCATGATTAAGTTTAAAGGAACATGAAATCCCTGAGGTCTTGATTTTCCATCTAATCGACAGAGAAAAAGAAAATTGTGCTAACAAATCAGTCAAACAAATTGTAAAACCCTAATGCCTACAAAAATTGATAGAAAGTCACTCAGTTTTATAAACTCTGCAAGTAAGTAATTTCTTAAAATACTGAAGGGACTTGGATATGTTTTCTATGCCATCTGTCCTTTGCTAAAATTTATATTCAGATAGAGTGTAGGTGATCAAAGAAAACACACAAGTCAACAGGAGATGGCACATTCACAAGCGATCACCAGCTATCATAAGCAGCAGTACTGGTTGATCACATACAACTCTTTTGCTGTTTTGTGTTTAAACTTTTGTTTAATGCGTTTCATTCCACTAAAAGGGGTACTACACATGAAAATGAATGTCTGTCTCTCTTAGTAAGAGTAACCACTCCCCATCATCATTAATGTTTAAGATGGCTAATAACTGTGCTGTCAACAGCTCCCAAGATAATCGACATGTCAATCAATGACGGGTGTGAGAGCAGCTTTTAGAGGGTCCCTAAGGTGGCTGCTTTGAGCACGCTCAGTTTAACACAGCGGCAGTGGGAGAGTGTAAACAGAGAAGAATATAGACTCCAGGATTGACTGGCTGATCAATGCCATTGATCACTTAGCCCACATTACCTCTACTTCTTTGTATGGGCTGCTCATTTTGCCCTCTGTCATTCCACTCTAAGGCTTCAAGTTGTGGATCACAACAACCTTCTACTTACTCACCAAATTCGACCTGCACACTAGAGGGAGACAGAGAGGAGGGTCCTAACTAACATCAAGTCTGATTAATGGAGCCTGACAAAGATACATTACAAAAGACCATTATGCAAATACACACTTGCAGACACATACATGCACACGTATACACACACACAGACAGAATATATATCTTAATTGCTTGTATCAATTGCTTGCTTGTTTAAAAGTTTGATGAAATTTTTTAAAATGTGGTTATATTGACACTTGCAGATAGTCACCACTGTCACTTCTTTTCATGAGAAACTTAAATTACTGGTTATTTATAAAGCTATGCTAATCATTATTTTTACATTAAATAAAGAGCAACATGTTTTCCTCAGGAGTTGGTGGAGACCAAAACAGAGCTAAAAGGAGCCATACGAAATTGTGTTTTCAGCTTGTTCCTTTACTGGCAAGTAGAATGGGTCCATGAAAGACACAGTAGTCTGGATTATCAACCGTGATGGATGGCATGAAACACTCTACATATATTTCTTAATGAGGAATTATCTCTATTGCCAAATCACTATGTCTCTTGTCTTGACTGTTAGATTTAATTATTTTTAACAGAACTGAAGAGGCACCTATGCTGCTTAGATTCTGTTAGTTAAATGCCATGGATATACAGTATCATACCACATTTATACAATACTGCTTTATTTATCCCTATAGAGCAAGTGTATACAGCAGCACTCCACTCCAGTTCAACAGACACACATTGGATAAAGAGAAATACACTATTATCCTGTGAGCTATAAAAGAGACCTATATGTGAAATTGGTAGTAACGTTCTGATAAGCGTTGGTAGTGACTTATTGTAACTCAAAAATAAACAGTCTAAAAATCTATACCAAGTAATAAGGCTGTACAAAGGAATAAAACTGTTTATAGCAGTACTGATGTAAAGAGCTGTAATCGTACGCCATATTCTGCCTGTAACCAACCAATCTTTAGCTCTGGTGGCTAATTGTTGTGCAGGATTGACTCTACAGAACATGCTCATCTTACTGACTTATATTAGCTTCCATTTAGTGTCATAAAAAATATTGCTGCTCTGTCAATAATGAGGTAGAAAATTGTGATAAATGCTCCAAGTCTGAGAGGTATTTGCTTTTCAAAGCATCTTTTAGTGGCATGGAAATAGAGACAAACTCAAAGTGACAGTTGGCAAAGCTAACTTAAACAACAAGGCAAACCTGCTGGTTTGATTCTGCCTTGATGTTAGGCCTAGTCCACCACATCAATCATTGTACAGGGTGATATGCTCTGGCAGCATTTACTCTGAACTGTGGACCCTACATAGCATGCAAGGACCCTCAAATACAGAGCTAATTTCCCCATTCTAATATAGAGGTGGGTGTCCTCTTTGTGTCCACAAGATAGCACATATTGGAGAGACACCACAGCCAGTTCCATTTTTAAATAGCCTTGCCGCCATTTAAGCAAGCATGTGGCAATGAGGACAGAGACAAAGTGACAGCAGAAGCATGTTATCTGTTAGACCTTTTTAAAACCTCCAATCCAGCTCTGAATAATTTGACCAAAAAAATCTTAGCCAAGATGAAAATACTGCAAATCAAATAATGAAACATAAAATAATCACACAACGATGCCTATTACTAGCCAGTCAACTAGATCCAGGACGAGATCCAGTGGGTTTCTCTACCTACACATACTTCCATCAATTCTACATTCATGATGAATTTTTATTCTTGCTCTTTTCTCAAAGCATCCATTTCAGATGAGATGAAAAAGTAATATTCCAGCAATAAAGCTTGATTTACATCCCCTTCACTGTTCTCCCTCTTCCTTTTTTTATTTGATCATTTAGCCAGGATCATATAACTGTATATCAGACACAAATGAAATCAGGTCTCATGCACATTAAGGCCATGTCTTTCTGCAGCTAACATCCCCTCCAACCCGACTACCCAGCTCCACAGCAAGCCAGGGGCAGAGTCCCATTCATTTTCAGGCCCATTTCCTCCTATGATTAGGCGATCAATCAATCCCAGCATTCAATCTCATCAGGCAGACGGGATTATCTGCCCATCTTCCCCTCTGCCTCTTTCAACTCACTCCCTCCCACACACACAGCAGCACATTAACATCAGATCAAGTATCACACAACACAAGCAGTCTACCACATCCTCTGACCACAAACAGACAGCTTCTCATCTTAGCCATCTCCTCCTCATCCATTCCATCTCCTCTGACTGGCTGTTCTCAAAAAATACACACTCGCATACAGACAAAAAAAGCCTAGACATAATCGAAGGGATAATTATTTATCTTGTCTGCGGCTGCAAAGATTTCTTACATCCTGCCTTAAGGTTGAAAACATTTAAAGAATGATTAGATTCAAGCTAAGTTTAGGATACCATGTAAATGTGTATCTTCAGGAGAAAGGGTATTATACAATTTCCCCTTTAGTCAGTAAGAAACTGGTGATAAAGGACAAAATGTCTATGACACCTCTTAACTGAACTGGCAAGTCTATATTGCTTCAATTAATAATTGCTTAAGTCTACCAAATTACAGATGCTCTTTGTTTTTTTGTAAATAAGCAGATGTTTACAACCCCCAAAGCAAATTGCATGTATCATTCAGGTAGACCAGTGGATTGGTGTAAAACCACTGGCAAGAATGCCGATTTTGTTATCCGCATGTATCTGTGTTTTTTCATGTGTCCTGAAGACAAAAAAACAGTTGCATAAGACTGTCTGAAAACAGCATGAATGCAAATAGGTTAATACAACTAAGCAATGTTTTGGCTTTTTTGTGCTATTCAGTAATATGTAGAATAGGCATATGAAACATATAGATGGCCATGTAGGATATATAGAGAAAAAGATACAGAGTCAAATTGATACATCTGTCTTTGTTCATTATTCCACTGAGATACTGAGCCAGTGAGAATAAAAAAAAAAACAATTTGGCTCTGAAACACAAAAGGCAAACTCTCAATTGATACACAGAGGTTTATGAGAATTAGGATTCAGCAAATTAGGATTCAGCCCCAAGCACTTGTGGCAATCCATCATTAAATTTCAAAGCTTTGAAACAAATTCAAAGGGAAACATTATTGGAGGAGACAGCATGACGTAAATAAAGTGATTAGTTATATCCATGTCAGCACATCCTATTTATCTATTCTAACAGAAATGCCAAAATCCATCTACTGTTGGCTGCATTGTCATGTGTTATGCCTAATAAAGTGCATGCCCCTCTGCGGACTGTTTAGAATTATTCTTAATGTTAAAATAAAAACTAATTTCTGAGCAGATATAAAACACAAAGTAAACAATTGTTAAAGTAGTTGCCTCCTTTACTATGACAAATAATCACTGCTGCAACCAGCAGTTTTCAGAAGAATCACTTTGAGTTAAATGGCATAATCAAGGCGTGACATGCAATTTTAGAATAAATATGGCTGTGTAAATATGGTGTTTGGAAGGCCAAGCTGTGTGAGTCCACTTCTTCAAAAAACATATCATGAGTACAAAAGGATTTTCCAAGCAACTCTGAAGTAAGTTTACTAAAAAGCACTAATCAGGAGAAGGCTATCGTAACTGTGCTTGAGGTCATAGTGAATGCAATATGTAAGCCTAAAGGCACTGATATGATATGCAGACTTGGAAAGGCTAGGGACCTGCTCATCCACATAATTTTCGTTATTCTCTAGGGGAGATGATTATGATAAAACATCATATTGTGAAAGGCTGTGGAGAAAAAATGAATAAGTAATAAACTTAGAGCGACTAAGAGCACACACACACAGGAAAATGAAATTACTTTTTAGGCCATCACTAATATTTAATATTTCTAGTTCTTTCAGATAAGCACTTGGTAAAATGGACATTTTCCTTACAGTTGAAAATAATTAATGAATTTTCCTTAATGGCAAAAAGCTTTTTGATGTAGCAATGCTAATTCGTAAAACAACACTGATGAAACTGTCATGCTTTCAAGACACACTCCCTTTTAGTAACCATGTGCTAGGTTAATAAAGTTTCATGTCTAAAAGGCTGCATTTTCTTCCTCACTCATGCCCTTGTGGGGGTAGGCAGCAAAACCCCAGAAAAAAAATTAAAAGCCAGTGCAGTTAGACTGGCAAAAAAACAACTGGAACACAATGTCACACCGACTATGAAAAGCATTGTGGACAAACAGAGCATCCAAAACAAAATTAAAAGCATTCAGTTTCCTTTGCTGCCTATACTTCCATCACTTCACCTTTATCTATGCTTTACAATATTTAGCACGAATTGTCAGTGTAGATAGTATCTGCCTATTCTTTCACTTATTATTTTTGACAAACGTGTTTTTTTGCTGTTAGCAGATTTAACAACAATAAAATTTCCCTCCAAGCCATTAAAGTTTCATCGTCTCTCTCATTAACACAAGCAACAAAGAATTTGTGTTTGGGCACTGGGTACTAAAAATGCCTAGATTTGTGTTTTCCAGAGTGATGCCTGATTTCTAATCTATTTTTGCAAACTCTTGTGAACCGTGGGTGAAGTGCTGCAGTGTGACATTACCTGTGTAGCATCCATGTGGTCACTTTCGAATGGTCAACATGTTACAGACCCTTCTGTCTTCTTGAGTATCAGGTTACACCCATGTCCTATCAATACATAGCAAAGCTTCCATTAACATCCCACACATCTGGACATAAAGACATAAACACCACAAAAATAATTAAAAAAAAAACATTCTATCCATGTCAGTAGCAGCAATACTGTCAAACTTACAAAGCCATTTAATGCTTAAGAATCTCTCTATGGGACTCTCGACTGTCTGGAGAAGTTGAATCTGCTGCAATAAATGGCTTTAATAACACACTTGAATCCTCCTCAGCCATTGTTCTGTGTCACTGTTTTAATTATGTGCTGGGACCTACTAAGAGCTGCATACTCCAAGTTGGCTTGGTGTCCCCTTTAACGTCAACAATTAATCTAAAGTATGGTACAGCTTCTATTAAAAGGCCATAAACCAAGGCACCAAACCTACAAACTGAAATTCAGACAGTTAATTTAGACCTGCTTATGACCATTTTCTGACTCTGCAGGTAATAGACTGTCTATATATGATAAGTAGTCTGATCTGCACTGGCCACTGGGTTAAGCACAGAATCATTGCCAAGACCAAATCTCAATAACGGACTTTATCATTATGTAATCTATAAGGAAGAAAGAAAAGCTCAAAGGAATGCATACTGGTTCATAAAATCAACCTCTAATTATCCCTGTATATTCTCCAAGTTTAAGAATGTTGGTCAGCTGTAATCTAATTGTACATGTACAAGGTCAGTGGTAAAATGTGCTGCTCAAATGCAAGATTCAGTATCACTGATTTCTAAACACAAAGACAATGGTTCAACATCCCCACCCCAATAAAGAAAAATAAACTCCAGATGATATGTAGACAACATAGATGGGGGTGTTTTTTTTCCTTCAGTGTGGGTGGCTGGTGATAACCCAGGATGGGGGTAACGGGGAGGCTGTATGGAAAGAAATCAGTTTGGCTACATCATATCCTCTTGCAGAGTAGCCTTGACCTGCTGGATGATCTTGATAGAGCTGCTGTCTATTTAATTCGTATGGATACACTAACATCCCCCAGTATGCCTTATCTCAGTGAGGGCCAAGTAATATATTTGGGATTGGATTAGAGTGATCCCACTGAGAGAGAGAGAGGATGGCACTGACAGATAGACAGCAAGGTGTGCAGACCAACAGAATTGGTGCTACCAACAACACATCAGCTCTTAACCTTGGAAAGTTTAAACTCGCTATAAAGAAACCTTCGACTTTAGCAAACTAACTTTGTGCAATTCTAGCTTTGTGATATGAATAAATCGCTGAAGTTAACCAAAAAAAAAATTTAAAGTGACGTAAAAGCACAAATATACACATCTGAAAGAAATAAAACATCTGTTACTTCACATCCATTGCAACTTTATGTCCTGACTTGATAATCTAGATAATAGGCCCTTCTTTACAGCCAGAAACAGGAAAAGCACATGTGGTAACAATAAAGTTGAGGATGGCTGAATTCCAATTAGAGGATTTGTTTTAACTGTCTTGGTTATTTGCACAGGGGTTCATTGGGACAACTGTCAGTCTGCTGTCCAAAAGACCATGTGGTACAGAAATAGTTAAGACTGATTAATATAGTAATCATAATAAATAAACAGTCAATGGATTTTAAGTAGAAAACATCAAACTGATTTTAGGCAGCCTTTTTCACCTTACAAAATGTCTTTGCTCTGGTTTAAAGGCCCACTCTGGTGAAAATCAAGGTTCTTACTTTGGTAACAAGTTTATACAGTGATTTTTTTTATGTGCTAGTAAACATATCATAAGCGTTACCAGAATAAAACTGCAGTGTACCAATGACAGCCTCAAAAACATGCATTCAGACTTCTGATCTCTCATATTTAACAAAGCTGAGGAACCAATAGTGTCTACTTCTAGGGTGGGACTTAATGAATCATTCTTCTTCTTCAGAATCAGTTTCCAGATCAGACATGTATGTCTCAATTACAACAATATTACAGCTCGCCATTGTGTAGCATAGTTTTACAGTAGATAGAGGCCTTCATATATCTGCACATTCTAGAAAGCACCAGTGTAGTTGTATCCGGACCATTGTAAGGCAGAGAGGGATTTTTTCAGAAACTTACTGTGCAAAGGAAGTTGCAAAAACAACATTTCTCAAACAGTAATTTTGATTTAATTATAAAATACTGCCCAATGCATAAGTTTGTTGGAAATAATGCAATGCCAGAAGCTACAGTGGATATAAAAAGTCTACACACCCCTGTTAAAAAGCCACTTTTTGAGATGTAAAAAAATTAGACCACGCTAAATCATTTCAGAACTTTTTCCACCTTTAGTGTGACCTATAATATGTACAACTCAATTGAAAAAAAAATGTAAATCTTTTACGGGGAGGATGTAAAAATAAAAAACAAAAATAATGTGGTTGCATAAGTGTGCACACCCTCTTATAACTGGGGATGTGGCTGTGCACAGAATAAACCAATCACATTCAAACTCATGTT
>OMNN01028520.1:0-10848 GCA_900302755.1 Chromis chromis | reverse complement strand
ATGCTTATGCACCATTTCTTTGTATTTTTAACTGTTAATAAACAGCAGTGGCAGTCATTTTCAGACTTCAGTTCTTGTGAATTTTGCTTACACGCACAAATTCACTTAATGTTTTACACTGTAAATAAACCAAATGTGCACATGCAATGAGGTTCCTTTTTTCACCGAGAATTTAGACACAGAAAACAAACGCTGTCTTGCAAACGCTTGCAAATACTTGGAGCTGACCATTTTTGCCTCTGCAGTTTAAAAAGACAATTAGCATAAATTGCTTATTAGCTTTACACCAGCTTTTATGTGAATATGTATGGTATTTTGGCCAATAAGCAACAAGAAATTGCTGCAGATAAATGAAAAACTGGAGATGAACAGGATTTAAAACTGTAAAATATACTACTGAGTCACAATTCTATAATAACCAAGTTTATGAAAATCTTTTAAAAATGTTTCTGTTATGTGTTAAAATAGTGAAAATGTACTTTTAGACAATATTTAGTTACTCTTAAATGTCAATATCAGTCTCATGAATACAGTATTGGACCGGCTCTTGGATATACACATGCTGTCAAACCCTCCTCACTACATTCACTCACATAAATGAGGTTTTCCTTGAAGCGCTTGCGTAGGTTCTCTATGAAGGCGGCCTCACTGGTATAGTTCTCCAGCAGGACAAAGTCCTGCACGCCCACCCGGTCTCTGGCTGTCAGGGCCGACTCCATCATAGCCCGCACCCCGTCACTAGCCACCACCTAGAGCAGGAGAAAGATGGAGTAGGTGTGGTTAGTTAATGAACATAGGTGCATAGCCGATGTAGTGTAACACCTGATAAATCACACTCTGCCTGACCCACACATGGAGGAACAGAAACTCCACATCACTCACACATGATCCATCTTCATTGGGGAAGAAGGAAAGAAAAAAGGTAGTGAACTCCTTTGTTAAATACCCCATCATATGACACGGGAAGCAGGAATAGATACAGTACTGTTTTTACAGCACATGATGGGATAACAGACTGTAATGATTCTGTTGTTGTATCAAAATTAAACATGTTGTAAAAGATATGCTGCAGCTTGTTTGATATAATGTAACAGAAAAATACCACATTGGTTTTCTATTAGAGCACCTAGAGCCACACTATGCAACTTTTGAAACAGGAAACATAAAAATCTTACAAATTAAATGATGAACACATCTCCTGCACCCTCTTGCTCAATTCAGTACATTGATGTTTTGCTACTACAGCTGTTTCTGAACACAGAACAGAAACCTTTCAACAAGGTCCCTGTTTTCAACAAAGGTTTTTGATATTTTCTTTCAAGCTAATTCGATTATTAGTGTCTGAATTTGGTCATAAGGCACTTAGTGTTCTTGACAACATCAAGCTCACTCCGGCCCACACTCTCTCATCCAGTGGTAAACATTTTGACATTCGGGCTGCCTGCTCCAACTGCCATGAAAAACACTCTTTGGAACATCAGCGATTTTTGAAATTCTGAGGTTTAGATTTTAGAAAACAGAACAGGGAACATAGTCTGAAAACACAGGTACTTTCCAGACTCCTTTTTTTTTTTAACCAAACCTGGAAACTACTAAAATCTAATACCATACTTTTCCATGTGGCGTAGGAACCCTGTATTATTCTACTTATTGTATTTTGATTGATTAGTTGTTTACTCAGGAACAGATCATCAATAAATTATCATACATTCTTCAGGGCCTGAGGTAATGTCTTCAAATATCTTGTTTTTAGATTTTTAGTTAACAATATTATAAAACAAAGACAAGAAATACATCCGTTGCATCCAGGAAACATCACCTTTTGAACTATAACCACTTCTATGCACAAATAAATCTCTAAAAGGCTCCCTCCTGTCCCTTGAGCTCTCAGCACAACTTCTAGTTGTTACAGAAAATCCCAAGGCCCCCTAAGAGCTTTCAACCTCCAGTAGAGAACATTAAGACCGATGCCAAGAAGTACTGTTTGAAGTCTAAAAGCCACTCACAGACCTTGCATTCATTCAAACACATACAGAGAAACAAAGAAGAGAGTTTCTGTTTGTACATCATCCAAAGTTTTCTTTAGAACAGACTACAACAGTGACCCTTCCATCTTAAAACTTAGATGAAGCCAAGCCCAGATGTGGAAGTGAAAAGTTATCGCTTTAACCAAAGTGCACCAAGCCCCACCCAGGTTTCACATATTCAAAAAAAATATACAGGACAGATTTAGCATCAGACGCTAAGTTAAATAGCAACACTTACATGATTGAGGTCATCAACACGTTTGCCCAGGAAGCCGTTTTCTAAAATACAGGCTTGAGTTTTGCGCATAAGATTGCGAATGTTAGCAACATCCATGTTTATGATGTACTGAGCTGGACAGAAGTACAACCAATATAACTTGTGCTGGAGGGTAGAGGCAGCGACAGCCAGCACAGGGACAGAAAACACACACACACACACACACAGAAGTACAGCAGGTGTTGTTGTTGTGTTATGCAGTACAGCAGTCTTCATCCCTCAGGAGACCACAGAGAAGAGACGGAGATAGACAGAACATATTAATTAGCGCTCGGTGAGACGAGAGGGAAAAATACCGAGGAGAGAATAAAGTGATAAAGAGAGGGGATAATGGATGCGAGGTTATGACTGCAGTCCTGCCCCGTCGCTCCATTTAAACTGGAGGAAAGTTAACAATACTCCCTGAAATTCCACACAGCAGCGCCCTCAACAACACCAAGTCCATTAAATCACCGCATCGCCTGTCTTTTTCAGACACGCACGTGCACAACATCTTGTTCGAATTTCACACAAGTATGCATGAATATGTTTGATCCATGCTTTCAAAGGAGAGTGTCCCATGGAGCTTCACACATGGGGAGAGACCATGGGATGCTGCTGTGGACCTCGGTCTTTGTCCTGAAGTCCACAGTCCAACTTCAGGGAAACAGAGCTGACACCACAGCAGGTTCCTATACACATAATAACATTAGCTGGTATTGCCTGTTCTGTTTATGCTCTTTAATTAACTGAACCACCCTGCATTTTATCTTTACAGCCTTTTAAACAGGCAAGTGGGCTGGCTAGGAGGGAGGCTATTAGCGCTGACTCACCTCACCGCTTTATATTGTGATGGTGAGTCAAGATTTCACCGTCACCCTTCTTTTGCTTCTTAGTCCAAGCTATAAAATGTGTGTGAGCATGTGTGTTTGGGCTCACATGTCCTCAAAAGGATGCAACAATTGCGCAAATCCAAAGTGTGGACAATTTCATTTAATCTCTTTATAAGACAAGGCTTTTAATATTGGGTTTTATAGGACCCTTGAATATACAACAGCCACATTAAAGGGACTATGAATAGATTATGTAATGAAGATTAGTACAGCTGCGTGTTTTATCACACACTGGTTCCCTTCACTGTAGGCTTCTTCAGTGTCTGTGGAAGCTTTTAGACGTCGAGCTGTCAGACTGCAGGAAATGCAGCTTCAAGGCAAACTGTACATCAAGAAGAGTGACAAGTGCAAGGAAAAGATGCTGACAAACTGACAGAACTGGGTGGTGCTGGTATTACACAAAGGAGAAAAGACATCTTTACAGGACAGGAAAGAGAGGAGCAGGTAGCTCTGGACTGCAGTAATAGAAGTACTGACAGAAGTGGAACTAAATCTTTTGTTATTCAAGTCCAAAGCAAGTCTCAAGTCTTGGCTATGAAGTTGAGACTCAAGTTCAAACTCCACAGTCAAGACCAGCAAATCCCAAGTTAGGTTTCCAATCAAAACCAGAGAGTTCCTAATCAAGACCAACAAGTCCTATTCCAAAATATGACCAGCAAGTCCCAAACTCAAGTCCCAAGTCACATTCCTTAACAAGACCACTCAGGTCTAAGCCTCTGAACAAATTGTAGGGAGACATTAACCAGTTAACAGTCAGAGGTTTAACGTTGCCAAATTGGAAAGTGGATACCAATACTAGTCTTCCATCTGAGGAGTTTTCATTTAAAATGGCCAGTACACCTTCGCTGAATGTTTTAATGTCTACATGTGATAACCTCCTGGTGTATACTGCCAAAGCACCTGCTGCTGTGTTGTGATTGGTTGCTCTCTAACTTAATCAAAGTACATTCATTTGCTTGATTTGTGGAACATGTTCTTATTACACAAGTTAATGTTAATGTTAAATCAAAAAACTAAAATCCAAGTAGAATCAAGAGTCAAAAGTCATCGGATTCACAGCTCCAGTCCAAGTCACATGGTTCGAGTCCACACCTCTGGGTATTAATATTATTTATTAATACAAGCATGTGTGCACGTGGGACTTTGTATGTGTGGTAACTCTATCCCATACGTCCCTGTCTCTCCCACCCATCAGCTCTCCCTGGACACCATGAGCTCTGGTGACCTTTTGTTTCACACATCTCTTCAGAAAGCAAAGAAACTGCAGCTGTGTGCGTGTGTGTGTGTGTGTGTGTGTGTGTGTGTGTGTGTTTGTGTGTGTGTGTGTGTGTACCATGAGTGGTGAGTGTGTTGTCTTCATTATCAGTCATTGCTGTGACATTTTTACAGTGCTCTTCTCACCTGTCAATAAAAGTATGGCTGGTATTTTGGCCTCTCAACTTAGAGGTCAAAATTGTGTGGTAATGAAGATTTCCGTCATGACTCTGTTCAGCTAGTTAAGCTATCCCAGCTCATGTTAACTATCTACTATCCAGTTAGTTTTCTTAATCCAAACACGCTGCTGTTGCTGCAGCTGGACACATATGACTTCCTGCTTAGCAGAGGATTTTTCCTGGGAAAGACTCAGCAGACAGCGGGTGTTCAGACCTAATATAAAGAAATTCATCATCTGGGAATAGGTTATATCACTGTAGCGAGTAACTGACATTCATTTACATTAAGGTGTCATGGTTTATTACAAAACCCTCCAAATATTATGGCGCCTGGGAGGAAAGAAACCAGAGCCTTGTTTCCCCACCTCTCCCCTCCTCTTCCTCTTCTATACATTCTCATTCACTTTCACTCCTTGTTAGTCTCTCACCCTCACTCTCCATTACTTCATTGTTTCCCAATGCTTCTTCCACTGTTTGGCTTTCCTGCGGGTAATGCCACACACTGGACCTCCACCCGGTCTCAGGAACACACCAAGTACGTGCCTACCCGGTCCCTACATGTCGTCATGTTTTCCAATTCCTGTGTAGCAAACAAGGCAGTTTGCAGCCAGGTTAGCAAGAAGAGACCTGAAGAGGTACAACTCTCTCTGCTAGCACTTTTACTTTCACTAGTGTTTGATCCAACCGTTTGAGTTTCTTTGGATGGTGCTATTGCTTAGTTAGTTCACTGCTTTGGTCCGAGCTGCAATATCTAAACATCTATGGGATGGATTAGCACAAACGTTTGCACAGACATTCTATTTCTCAGATGATGAATCCTACAAACTGGTGTCCCCCAAGTTTAACTCTTAATCTTACATCACGCCACCATGAGACGGAAATATGTGGTTTTGAGTTAAATATCTCAGCAACAACTGGATGGACTGCCATGAAACTGACTCAGGTATACATGCCTCAGTCAGAATGAATTGTAGAAACTTTAGTGATTCTCCAACCATGTCATCTGGCACCATCATTAGCCTTACAGGTCAGTTATCATGTCTGCAGAGTCTTGGTCTCAATATTCTACTACCATACAACATTGGAGCTTTAAAATCGATATTACAAGATTTTATATACCTTATTTTAAGGAGTAAAACGTGTTTTTCCACCATCACTGGCAAAATCAAGACTTAAATCAGGGACTCTGCTCAAAGAAAAAGAAAACAAGACTAGAAATCACCTGCATTCAACGCCAGCTGTTTTGAACACAAAGTGCTACCAAAACATTTTCATAAAAACTGTAGATCCATATGCAGACTGAGACTTGGTGTGTGTGCACAGACATGTAAACCATATGTAGCCTTACCACTTGTTAAAAACTGGTACAAGAACACTACATTTGTCAGAATCTATACTGGCCAGTGCAAGGACTAACCAGATTTAATAGTCCACCAGGCCACTTGGTATTTTTTACCACCTATTTTAACCACTGTACCCAAATCTCACTTTTTCTGACTATATTTTGCACCAACCATTCACATTTCATGTCTGTATGCACTTCCTCCCCCATTCAGTACCTCTGTCCTCTCTGAAATGACAGACTGAACAAGCGACCACATCTAAGAGAAGCAGAGAAAGGGGGAGAAAGCAGAGGGATTTGATCATCCAGCCAGCCTGTGAACAATAGCAGCTCTCTCCTTGACCTTTACATCGCCCTGGGCGCGCTCACAGAGCTCAGATGTCACACTGTTTATGTAAACCTCCTCTAACCTGCTGCTTTCAATGCACCATACAGAGGACATGATGGAAGTGTGGATGGAGAATGATGAGAATTCTGAGACATAAGAGACAGCCAAACTTGCAAAACCAGGCTTGAAATACGACAAGTGTTTCCGCTCCAATGACTCACCTGTGTTGCACCAGCGCTGCTTTATCATTGCCGATACTCCTGCACACTTAATGGTTGATATCAAGCAATGATCTTACCCATTAGCTTCTTTGAACTATACGCACCTGTCAGCAATCAGCCTTAGTTTTCTGGTGTCCATTTCTACATTTAAAGCTAATTCTAAAGTGTGTTTCCATGGTGTAGATTCTACAGACTTGTCATCAACTCTACTTGATTACACATAACATCATAGTGCTGGCACAAATTATTTTTACTTTTAACAATGTTTAATTAAGCATATTTTCTTTATTTATATCTTTTAGAATATGTAATGATGTCTGAACAATTTACTCATTTAAAAAAATCTGTTGAAATTGCTTGTTCAAGCTTCTCAAATATCAAAATATTTTTCTTGTCCTTGTACCTTGTACCTTGTAAGTTATGGAAAGCCTTCTATGTAACATATCCTACATGAACCTCTAATAAACATAAGGGTTAATTGCAGCGTCACAATAAACACTTATTTATCTGGTTATCTGGATTGTTTTGGATAAATCAGTGACAAAGACATTTCACTGTTTTAGTATTTGAGGGACTGAGAAGGGACACATCAACAAAAGGATGGTCAGAATCGAGCAGCAGAAGCCTAGATACACTTTTACGGTCTCCAATATGGGTCAATCTCTTCAACTTCCAGGTCCAATATTTCCCTTAATGCAACTAATTAGCTGTGTTCTGTATTTTTTATAGACTGTATGTAAAAGATGGACAACAAAGTTCAATATAAAAGTTCCTTAAACCTGTGTTCTTTCTAACAGCCAGCAGGAAGAGACTCCTCCGGTTGCAATAAGAACTAAGACTGTATAGTCGTCTATGACTGAGTTACCTCAGTAAACATGTTCTTCCATTTTGCTAGCTTTTTGATTACAGCATGAAGTTCTTGTTGTAAACTATAGTCCCATTCAGAGGAAAATAGACGATAAAGCAGGGTATGTTTTAGGGCAGGGCCACCTTGTGATTGACAGATTGCTACCATACTGTTATATGTAATGTAAAGTCTCAGTCGGATCCAACCCTCGCTCATCACGCCCAGTGTCAAAAGCCTAAGATGGTGGTGGCGAAATTCCAAACTCAAGGCTTGAAAACGGTAGTCCATGAGCCAATGGGTCACGTCACAGTTATGACATCCTTTTTATATATACAGTTTAGCATTTTTTCCAGTTTTGGAGCAACTTGAGCTGAGATGTGCTTACCATCAACACCTTGTATAAAAATTAGTAAAGTGCCCCTTTAGAATTTCTGACATCAAATGGTCATTTTTTTGTAAAAATAAAATTCTAAAATATCATTATTTTTCCATTTGTAAAACACATCCATATATAGCATTCCTGCATGTAGTGTATCTTTCTCAGACAGAGGGGATTTAAAGGACTAATAAACAAATCAGGCTCCAGAGTGCTTACTCCAACTGGAGTCACATATTTGCGAATGTAAAAGAAGCAGCTTAAATATGCAAAAAAAAAAAAGGGAATGGAGGAGCATAGCAGTCACTGCTGTTAGAGGAATGAAACATTTCTTCTGACTTCTGTTTCACATGATTTGTGAAAGTTCTATAATGATAACCAAATGAGTGAGGCGTGTGGTTCTGATGAAGTTAGCTGCTTCCAGAATGTTTGACCCTTTTTTCTGCATTTTTCCACTGTGAATCAGTTGTCTGGCGCTGGTCTCTGTTCTTCTCTCATCTGTTCTGCACTAGCTGGTAGAAACAAAGGGGCATGAAGGGAAGAAATACTGACTGATTTTTAAGACGTGAATGTTGCTCTTGTGAAAATATAGTACGGCCATAATGATGCCAAGTGTGACATCAGAAGCTTTGCAGGAGCTGATGGTGCTCTGTTGGTTTAGATCGGATCAGAACACTTAATTATACAAGGAAGCGGTAAACAAATTACAACAAATTACAACAAATGGCTACACGGGGAGTTCCCTATCAGACTAAATCTGACAGACAGAATACATAAGCAAGCAGGTGTATGTGAAGCACGGCCCATCTTAACACAAGCCTGTGCAGGTAAACCAGAAAACAGACGATAAATCAACGCTGAAGCATTTTCCCATTGCTCACCTGTACAGGGTTAGAGATAGGATCCAAGCTTTTTAACGTTTGGATTATTATTACCATGGTGACACACCTCCGGGCTTCATTTCATTGCAAAGAGACAGTGAGATACTGTAACTCTGCAGAGCAGTCAGACAGGTGGGGCAAGCTAGCTGAGTCTCCTGCATGCTGCTAAAACCAACGTGCCTACCTGAGGATATGTGGGCCAAAACCACACCACCAGCAGCTGGGAGTACTCTCTATAGCATTTCTGGTCAACACATGATGAAGACGAGCAGCAAAACCTGAGCAAGTCACTACTTTTCTGCATTCCTATTAGCTCCAGGTGAGCCATTCTACAGCTTTCTCTGAACTTTGATCTCTCTGAAGGGGGCAGGGAGCAAGTGAAAGGACAATGACTCTACTCTGGGCTACCTTAAGCATCACATCTTTCTTATTTTCTGTCCCTTTGTGACAAATCAACAAACAAGCTGCTATGTGTGTTAGAATCAACTCCACCAAGAGCAAAGATTCAAAAGTACATAGTGCACAGACTGCTCCAATGTCCAAAGCAGAAACTGAAATACTGAAAAGTACTGACACTAAACCTCACATATTAGTACAGGCATGCTGCTGTTCATTCATCCTGAACAGGCAGAAGAGGCACATACTTTCTTTCACAGCATGCGGGTTAACACTGAAACTCACTTGTCAATAGCTTAACCTGAAAATGACAAGAACCACTCAAGTAGCTCATTCAAGTTCACTGACTTCCCTTGACTTTTAAGCTAAGCTCTATACTTTTAAGCTATTACAAGTTATATTCATGAGCCATTCATCAATGGGTCAGTCAGTCCAAAAGAATTTACTAACTTTAACTTACCCGACCCGACATTAGATTTGTATTCCAGGTGCAATGAGCTGGTTTAATGAGAAATCCAAAAGCCTTTCACTTGTCAACCTTCATCGCAACTGAGAGTGAATGGAATCTAGACGGTGACTGTATTGGAAAGCCTGAAGAGAGCGAGACAAGCCCAACATAAACTACCTCCTGAACTGAAGTCAGATGATGCCCTACAGGCAACAATGACAACTGTGTCAGGAATCTCTCGGTGCATTGTACTATCATGACAAATGTGTCAAACCTCCATCTTCATTCACACGTATGCACACACACACACACACACACACACACACAGTAATACAAACAGAGAGGGGTCCTAAAACCATTCAAATCCTTCTGGATGCCAGAATGTGGGGGTCTTCCTACTTTAAGCACGCTCTATTGATTAACAACAAGAGAAAATACATGATTTAAAGTCACACACGTTTTTCATTAACATGCTCACTCTTAATTTTAATGAATACCAAAGAATGCCGCCCGGCCATACAACACCACAATGTGACTGCCTCGCCCTGGGGTAGTGCAAACACACACACACACACACACACACAGTGATGAGGACACACCTTTTCAGATATCAAACAAATCTAACATTAATATGACGAATACAGAGTCAAGATGTGTCAGGATGCTGACATCAAGGATGAGACTGACTGGAAATAGCATGACAAGGACGCGTCAGGTGAACAACAAGCCTTCCACATTGTAGAATTCCACTTTCACCTGTACTGTTTTCACCTGTGTCCTTGAAGCCCAATAGCACATTATCAAGGCTGTTACGCAATTTGAATACCAGTGTAGGTCCTTACGACTAATAGAGCGGCTCCAGAAAAACTTCCTCCTGCACTCCATTCACAACTTAAAGAGCCCGGCCAAAAGCAAGCCCACCACACAGAGAACTCCTTACCTTTTAACTCCTGAATCCAAACTTGCATGTCAAAGCTCGATCACCTCATAGATTCACACTGAAGCACGAAAAAGTGATTTCACCACGCTCTGAGCGGCTTTTTTTTTTTGTGCAAGATGAACGAGTGTCCTGGTGTCTTACCAAAGGTCTGTACTTCATGGCCCCTGCCCTGCTCTCGAGTGATTTGGACGGGGTATTTCGTTTCCCACCGCTCCGATAGTCCGGCTATAAGAATGTGGCCTCCAGCGCCGCGTCACGACCACTATTTAGCCGAGAGTTTGTTTTTAGAAGCTCTCCCCTCCGTCCTGAGAGCCAGCTGCCATAGCTTCTCCTCTTACTGCCGCTCGCACACGCTTAATACACACCTCACTCTGTCTCTCTTGCTCGCCACTCGTTCACCCACTTTTCTTCTCCCTCCCTTCAGAGGAAATAGTCCCTGTGTTGGGTGACACACACAACC
>OMNN01028519.1:0-10166 GCA_900302755.1 Chromis chromis | reverse complement strand
GACTTTGTCCTGCTGGAGAACTACACCAGTGAGGCCGCCTTCATAGAGAACCTACGCAAGCGCTTCAAGGAAAACCTCATTTATGTGAGTGAATGTAGTGAGGAGGGTTTGACAGCATGTGTATATCCAAGAGCCGGTCCAATACTGTATTCATGAGACTGATATTGACATTTAAGAGTAACTCTGTATTGTCTAAAAGTACATTTTCACCATTTTAACACATAACAGAAACTTTTTAAAAAGATTTATATAAACTTGGTTATTATAGAATTGTGACTCAGTAGTATATTTTACAGTTTTAAATCCTGTTCATCTCCAGTTTTTCATTTATCTGCTGCAATTTCTTGTTGCTTATTGGCCAAAATACCATACATATTCACATAAAAGCTGGTGTAAAGCTAATTAGCAATTTATGCTAATTGTCTTGTGTGTGTGTGTGTGTTTTTTTTAAACTGCAGAGGCAAAAATGGTCAGCTCCAAGTATTTGCTAGCGTTTGTCTTTAAGACAGTGATGTGACAATTTGTTTTCTGTGTCTAAATTCTCAGTGAAAAAAGGAACCTCATTGCATGTGCATATTTGGTTTATTTACAGTGTAAAACATTAAGTGAATTTGTGCGTGTAAGCAAAATTCACAAGAACTGAGGTCTGAAAATGACTGCCACTGCTGTTTATTAGCAGTTAAAAAGACAAAGAAATGGTGCATAAGCATCTCATTATAACCCTTTAGCCTTGAGCTTTGGGATTGTTTCCTGCATTAGATACTAATCAGCATTATCTTTCACTTGGAAGAGGACAAACACCCTTGGATAGACTTCTTTGCTGTTTTGCTGTCCTCACATGCCAGTGAGCAAAACAAAGTAGAGCAGTAAGGTTTGAATTAAATACTCACAGCACGCCTGTCGTGAACACAGCAAATGCAGTAAAATGGAGATAGAGTCCCACAATACAGTCATGCAGTAAAGGCATGTATAGTTGCCTCTAATATTGACACACTGCGTTGGTGGTGTCAGTCATGAAGTTGACCGTACAGTACTATAAGTTATTATTAACATGTAATGTGACTGTGATTTTCCCTTTTCATCAGACATACATTGGTTCAGTGCTGGTGTCAGTTAACCCATACAAAGACCTGGAGATCTACACCAAGAACCACATGGAGCGATACCGTGGCGTCAACTTCTACGAGGTCTCACCACACATGTAAGTACACAGGCTCTACAAACGTGACAGTGTGCAGCTCAGATCTACATTCACTTTACATTTTCAGCATTTAGAATATCCTCATGTAGTTTGACTGGTTGGATGGTGACTACAGATAAAAGTCTACAGCATACATGCTGAAAGTGGCAAGTTTTACTGAGGATTTGGATGTAGCAGTAAAACAGCCCAGTTGTGAATTGGCTTTAATGACAGTGCTCGACTGCCCGCATGCAAATGTTCCACCAAAACAAGTTCCCCTTTCACTATTATGCTGGGGCACTATTGCTGCATCCTGGGCTTAACACCATGACATTGATTGTGATTAGTTTAAAGAAATACAAACAAGCCAGTGTGTTTTTTCCCCTATAGCAGAATGATCTACAGGTCTGGCTATTTGAGACTAGTCCTCAGGTGATGTCATTTGAGTCGGCATTGGCTAAATCTGAAGACAAGTTTGAGGCTACAGACATGATTCTACATTACTAGTATAAGCGATGTGTCTGAATCTCTGAGTGAACTTTCAGTAGTTAAGTTTGTTGTTGATGATGTAGGCTTTGACATGTAATAATATGCTAATAATAAGATGATCCATGACTCAAGTTTGGGTGTAGGAGTGCAGTGCTACATTGGGATGTTCTTTCAACTGACCCTTAGAGCTACATTGTTTAATTAAAAGTTAAGAAAAACATCCACGTAGAAGGTACATACATGAGAATTGTAAAAATTAATCAGTCATTTTAGTCTTCTGTGGTTCTAATATATGAAAGGCTTGTTGTTATGAGCCTGTTTGTAAATCCAGGATTTTATAGAGACTGTCCATCTTTGAGAGAAAATAGGGAGGAGTGATTCATTGCAATTACAGGTGAAAAGTATTTTATGAATTGGCCCAAACACTGACTGTATCATTCATGGTAGACAGTCTGTTTACTGTTGCGTTGTTTTTGCTGCTACACCCTAAAAGAAGGAATTTGTCGAAGCGTTTCCCCCTTAGAATGACATAACAGTGTTCCAAATATTGTCACAGTCCATATGAGCACATGGGAATATTTGTCCTAAGCGCCACTTTTCCAGAGTCAGCGAGCTACGTAATGCTCTCATGGTCTGACTGTCTCTTTCTCTATCAGTTAAACTGTTAGGAAGACGTCATGGCATAAGGCCGAGTGTTTGTTTGAAAGGTTGTCAGGGAATTCCCTACTAAATCCTCCCAGACCCCATAGCAGTGAAACAATCAAGTGCATTATGAAGACCCTGGATGGCGTCATCGCAACATTTCAGAATCTCTCACTAGTTTTCTGTCTCCCCTCAAACTGCTAGGAGTTTTTTTTTCCCTCCTGTCTCTTTACTTCAGCACTTGAGCATGTGGCCAAATGTTTTCTCTCTCTCTGAGTGGAAAGAAAGATGTGCTTTGGCAAAGAGAGGTGGATGGTTGGAGAGAGAAATGGGAGGGAGAGGTGGAAAGAAAAGTAAGCAAATGATGGTACCAGGCGAGAGATTTCCTCCCTTGAGAGGGAATTCCTCTGACCTGAACCTGACCCCCTCAGCCCCCAGCCCTCCCTACTATCACACACATGCACTTACATTGTGGTGCACTATGGGCTAGCTGCCGGTTTTTTTTTTTTTATCTTCCAGCAATTAGTCTGGTGTCAGATTTGTGTCCAAACAGGCTGAAACAACATAGCAGTGGTGATAGCAGCACAGGGCTGATAAATTATACTGTAACTAAAGCAAGCTGTGTTCCACTGTGGCTTTAATGATTCATACTGCTAGTTCAGTATCTTTCCATGTTCACACACTATGAGACGCTATCATGCGACCTTCCAAACACAGGTTTGCCAAGACATTCCAAAAGCAACATTTTTATAACAGAACATCACGATGATGAACAATGATTGCATGTTTGGCTATCACTGTGTTGCAACCGATGCAGATTTCCATTAAACTTATTCATTGAGTTCCATTTTTAATACTGAGCAAAAAGCTATGTGTCAAACACTAAAGTGACACAATGAGTCTATACTGTCTAGCTGTTTTAACTAAAAACTTTAAAATATATATATTTAAAGCTGCTACAATTGTACAATTTCATTTAGCAGATGCTTTTATCCAAAGTGACGTACATAGGTAGGTAGGTGGGGCAGCATTAAGGACCTTGCCTAAGGGTCCTTACTGGATACCTGCACCCTGACAGGGATTTGAACCACCAGTCTTCCATGCCAAGGTCAGGGGTGTTGGTCACTGAGCTATCCAGCTGTTCTGATTAACTCTTGTACACTACCTGCCCAGCACCCACAGCAGACAAAGTTAATGACTAGCTGGTGAACATGAGCAGCAGCTTTTCACTGCAGGAACTCAGGGTGGCCGTAAAGGTAGTGCAAACATTTACAGGAACGACCACCTAACCTGCCCTTTCAGCCTTTTTGTTCCCACTGCAGCGTTGGAGCCGACAGCTTCGACCATGACGTTAACTCTGAGTGTGGTAAAACAACAACAAATAGTCGTTACTGGATGTAATTCCCGTTCTAGCACGTAGGAAATAGAACAATGGAGGTTTGTTATGCCAGCCTATATGTTGAGTTTTAATTGTTGGTGGCGATGTTAGAGAAAAGACTGGTACTGAGTGAGGACATCAAGAGAGCAGAAAAAAATGATTGTTGTCCTCTCTGAGCCCTGCATAGCAGCTTTTTCCAAAGTTTTCTCCAAAGTACCTGTCCTGCAGTGGGTCATTTTTTCCTCCCCCTGAAAGAGATTCCGCAGAGGCACTTCCTGCAGTCGCACAAAGGTTTGCGGCTGCTCTGAAACAGAAAGTGGAAAACAGCTAATGGACAGGCACTTAGCAACTAACGAGAAACATATTTCTCTTGAAACAGGAGCTAAAATGAGAGTATTGGACTTGAGTTGCTCAAGTGTACAGGACAAAACCCAAACGTTTGCAATATGTTAGTTGTTATTATAAGTTGTCTTTACATCTTCTTTTAGTTATTGAAGTACACATTTCTTTTACTTATCACTTGTTTGTTTGGCCTTTATAGGTTTTTCTTCTTTTTTTTTTTTTACTTAATATCCATCCATTATCTATACATTGCTTAATCCTCTGTAGGGGGCTGGAGCCTATCCCAGCCGACTCGGGTGAAGGCAGGGGACACCCTGAATAGGTCTCCAGTCTATCACAGGGCCACACATAGAGACAGACAACCAAGCACACTCTCATTCACACCTACAGATTTAGAATAATCAATTAACCTCAGCATGTTTTTGGACTGTGGGAGGAAGCCAGAGTACCCGGTGAAAACCCACGCTGCACAGGGAGAACATGCAAACTCCACACAGAAAGATCCCAGGCGTCCTAACCGGGACGCGAACCGGGGATCTTCTAGCTGTGAGGCGACGGTGCTAACCACTGAGCCACCGTGCAGCCCCTTCATCTGTACCAAAAAGTGATAAAAAGGTTCATGCCACTAATAGATTACTAGTAGTCACATGAAAGAGACATTTTTGCTTTTTAATTAAACAGCAAGCTGACATTAACATTTAGCTCAAAGCACTGCTGTGCAGCCTCACATAACTCCAGTGAATTCAGTCATTAAAAGATTGAAAAAAATTAATAAAAAAATGAATTTAAAAACGTTATAATTCTCATAATAGTATAAGTTTTTTTTAGATGTTAAGCTAATAAACCATAAGTGTCAAACAAATGGGATCAAAATCAATCCTCTTTTGCAGAAAGCTGGACCGTGATATCTCAGACAAAGTCAGGTTTATGTGATCTGTACTTGTAACTGACAGATCAGCACTTCTCCTGTAAGAGCTGGTATAAATCTATATCGACCCATGTCTGGATATTGTTTCCCAATTAGCCAGAATGGCAGTGATTTCTACAGAGACCGCTAGCAGCATCTGAAACAACAGCCAGTGTATTTAGCAATTAGCCGCAGTGTGGCCCAATGGGAGTGGGAGTGTCCTGGCAGAGAGAGAAAACATCAGGGATGAACCTGGAGACCGAGCCGGGCAGAGACGACTAATTTCCCTCAGGAGGACTCACATGAACACACGAGCACAAATGCATGAATACAAAATGTATGCACACATACAGACATATGCACACGGACAATGCATTCGGCCGCAAACACACACCACCTCTTTCTGCCTTTTGATAAACTCCCAGGGGAGCTTGGGGTTGTAGCCAGTAGCTGCAAACCGAGTGTTGACCAGTGTGTTGTGTTCTCACTGTGTCGTGTATCTCTCGTCTAATGAGGAGGTGCCAGTTCCACCAGTTAATTTACCAGAAGACAGTCGCACAGTGACTCACACTGACATTTATAGGCAATTAGGACCTGCCTGAGAAAAGTGTTTGTCTGCGTGCATCTGTGTATATTTGTGTGTGTGTGGTAAAGTGCAGCAGTTAGGTCAACATTTTCATCAGTCCAAAAGTGACAGAACAGTCCCGCGGCTAATTTTGTTTGCATAGAGATAATGGGGAGACATTATTTTAATTGCGTTATGACTTGTAGACATTCAATTCTGCGCATTTTACAAGGCTTGTAACTAGTGCAAGTATATATGAGGGCATTTTTATACAACCAGATACACAGATGTGTGACTCTTCTGTCATGGAGGTGGCTTGATTTGATGAATCATTTTCCTCTTATTTGATGTGTTTGATTATTTTGGTTATGTGGAATAAGATTATTTCTAAACAGAAATGACCAGAATTTGAAGGTTATTTTATCCTCTAAGGTCTAAAATTCATCGATAGTGGGGGTTGCACAACAGTTACTCTTTGTTATACAATCTTAATATCTAGCTTTTATATTTAACCTTTTATTGATTATAAAGTCACTGTCAAGCCCTCATTCGCTGCAATAGAACCTGCAGGTTGACTTATTACTTAGCCTCTCAGTTCTTCAACTAGCAATATCTTCCTTCATGTTTGGAGTTTATTCTCCAGGTTAACACATCTTTTCCTTAACAAGATGGGCAGCTGTCATGATCAAAAGTGGTGTCTGGTGATACATAATGCGTTGAGCTACTGCTTCTTGGAGGATCTACGTTTGATTCCAGACACTGGGCAGCAACATCCTCTTGATTTTAACAACTAACTCTTAGCTAATAACGTGTTTCTAACACATCAGGTTTATTTACTTTGTTCAAAATCACAAGAGAAGAAGCTTCAAGAAGAACAACAGATATTGGTCTGTCTTCATGTAGACAGAATAAACAGCAGTAGCACTAATAAAGGAACAAAATAGAGAACGATAATGACAACATTAAATGACCACTGTGTAGGGTTCTGGGGGATTTACTAGCAGAAGTAGGATATAGTCTTAAAGATTAAGTTTTCATTTGTGAATGTGATGGGATCAAAAAGTTCTGTGACTTTTGGTGGTTCTGTGAGCTACACCACACTGTGCAGCATCTCAGAAACATAATTCCATCTGTCAGTTTACCTTAACCATATGTCTTCATACTGTGGGCATAGATGTAGATTTCAAGGGGGATGAAGGGGATACGTCCTATTTAAAACACGTGCATTTGTCCTACCCAATAAAAACATGACAGTTTTGAAAAAATGCACAAGTCACTATGCCTAAATTTCCCCTACATAAAGACATTTCCTACTATAACTTGATTCAGAAAACCAAAAACAAATTGGTGCCACAAAAAAAACACACCAGAATGCAGGATATTAGCTGACCCAGACCGGCTTAATGTGGCGAAAATCTATGCCCATGACTGTGGAGCATCTGGATGAAACGCACACAAACTTTATTTTTTTATCATTTGGGCATAAAGAATTTGAAGAATACATCTCATTGTGTAGTTTAATAGACTTATAAAAAAATGCTGGATCAGGATAAAACAGAATTGTAGCTAAATCCCTGAAAAAAATGGTAATTAGAAACATGTAGTAAACAAAGTCAAATGGGCGCACCAATAGCCTAACGGTTATGTCGCGTGACCCAAGTGCTAAGGCATAGCGGCTGTCCCGGGTTTGATTCCGACCTCGGGCATTTACCGCATGTCCTTCCCCACTCTCTCCTGTTTCCGACTCTATCCACTTTCCTATCCAATAAAGGCATAAAAGGCCAAAAATAAATCTTAAAAAAAACAAAAAAACAAAGTCAAATCACTAGATGATTAGAAATCTGAATATTTACCCTCAACATAACCTCTGGATCTATTAAATGTCAGAATTGAATGTCTCAAATTTCTCTTTAATTTGCAAATTTGAAGGATAAAAAGTAAATAAAAAAGAGCCTTCATTAAAAAAGTACATAAGCGGAATTAGGGTCTCTACACTGTTATCAGGAATCAAATTCAGTCATTTTACCCCATAAACTTGCAGGCGTTTTAAATATTTAATGCACAATCACCCTAATAATTGCCCACATATCCCAAAATAATCAAACATTTTGATTAAGTTTGGTTCTATAGTCACTTGGTTACATTCATAGTGCGTCAGAAATATGTTTAGTGAACATTTGAGTAAAACAACAGCCCTGTGGTTTGTATTTTCAGTCCTCAGATGAACCCATCGACTCTCTTACAGCCCGTCAGAGGTCATGAACAGAGCTGAGCCGTGCAGCAGCGACGGCCTGCAGGATCATATGTGATGTAATGCTGCTTGCATCACACTGTATCTCCCCCAGCTGATGACAGTCAGGCCTGTTTCCCCTGCCAGCACATCCCAGCTGCTATGAGGCAATGTAGTCTGCCAGGCACAATACGGCGTGTCAGCCTTCAACAATGGAGGACTTGTGCTCCCTGGATGGCATCATTGTCACAGCTTTTTTTTTCTTTTTCTTTTTAGGAGGGACGGCTTTGTGGGTAGTTGTTGTTTTTGTTATTGTTGTTTTAGCTATATATCTCCGAGGGTTATCCAGTCATTAACCCTTGCATTGTTGGCTGGGAGACAATAGAAGCAGTGCGTGATGATGCACGGCTCACACACAGACTCGATGTGGGTCATGTGAAGAAGAACAAGGGGTATGAAGGTGTCGTGGGACTGCAGGGAATCCGGACTTAGGTTTAAGGGATGTCAAACTTGGTCAGTGGGGTCAGACACAGTGCACCAAGCTCAATGTAAGCCATAATTGGCCTTTGAAACAGGAAAAATGAAGATTAATTCATAAGAAATCAGGAAAAACACATTTTAAGGTTATTTGGTTAAAAATACATTTTTGCATTACCAGTGTTGGTATTATATTATCTTAACAGGCCAAGATAGATACTTTAAGTGATATTCTGCAACAATTTTACATTTAAAAAAAGATGCTTTTAATTGATTATCATGATACAATTGACTTTAAAAGAAAAAATCATCCTGACTTCATGCCTTGAGTGTCTTTTATTGCAGTAAGTAACTTGATAGAGCTGGTACGATCTCCAACAAGAAGTTTTTGCAGCACCACAAGACTAAATACGAGTATTCAGTTGGCTTTAAGAAGAAGCTGGCTTGGTATTCTGAGCATGTGCGTCATGGCAGGAGTGAATAGACTGAAGAGGACATTGATACAGAATACAAAGAAGACCAAAAAATCGATGTCCTTTTTGGTATTGGGCTCATAAATCACAACAGCTGGTTCTCTACATTGTGTGTTGTTGCACTTGTTTGATGTTTGACCATCACGAACCAAGTCAGGGGTTTTAAAAGACACGTAGCCACTACATATACACCTGGAAGAGAGAAAACGTAATAGATAACACACTCAGACATCGGTACTAGTGTGTCTGTTGCTGTCCAGCTATGTTGCGTCAGTTTGTATTTATAGCAGTGGAGTCAAAGTGAACTGCACAGTGAAACTGTAGAAACACTCAGATGAAGAAGTACCAATTCTAATAGTATTTCATTCATTTTCCAGCTTCCAGTCCTGTAAAAGTTCATCAAATGAGCTATAATACCAGTGGCTGGTATTTTCTTTTGAGTCTGTTGGCTGTTTTCCACTGCAGGAACTTACAGAAACCTTTGTGCGTGTTCTGACTGCAGGAACTATAGCTGTAGAACCTCTTTTGGGACAGTTTTCAGGGGAGAATAAAGTACCTATTCCAAAATAGATATCTGAGCGACCTTGAAACAACTGTTGTAGGGGACTTGACACTGATTGGCTAAACTTGGAGATGACATCAAGCGCCAATGTTCAGCCTATGCGATGTTGCTCTGTTTCTTACATAGAACTGGAGCTACGTCCAGTTACTATTAATTGTCATTATTTCGATGGACTCTGGTTAAAGTTGCAGTCAAAGCTGCCGGATCTTATACCGGAATGTAAACAGAAAAGGTGAAGGGGCAAATTACAGGGACGTTTCTGTAAATACTATAATAATCTTGCCCCGAGTTCCTGCAGTGGAAATCCACCTTATATTTACATTTTGGCATAATATTCTCATGCGTTCTTAAATGTTTTTTATGTAATTTCCAGGTCGGACCATTGATGTTTATGCACAATGCGGCTTTCATAAAATGTTTCACACTTAAACTGATCAGGCATAACATTGTGACCACCTGCCTAATATTGAGTTGGTCCCCCTTATGTGGTCAAAAATGCTCTGAACCATTGGGCATGGACAAGAGGACCTCTCAGGGTGTCCTATGAGGTCTGGCACCAGGACATTGGCAGTGGATCCTTTGGGTACTCTGGCTTGTGCAGTGGGGCCTCTGTCAATCAAACTTGTTCCACTGCATCCTGTTGATGCTTGATCAGAATGGGGTCTAGGAAGTTTGGAGGTCAGATCAACATCTTGGGTGATTGTCATGTTCCTCAAGATGTTCCTGATGGTTTGATGTTTTTGCCATGTGGTGGGGTGCATTTTCCTGTGGGGGTAGGCCAGTGACATTTGGGATTGCCATTTGCATGAGGGAGTGTGCTTGTTCTGGGACAATGTTTATTTGTGTCTAAGTCTCATCAACATAGATGGCAAAATCCAAGGTTTTCCAGCAGAACACCACATAGTACCAATGTGATCAATG
>OMNN01028518.1:0-19350 GCA_900302755.1 Chromis chromis | reverse complement strand
CCTACAGTTCAGCTCCAGATATCACAATGTGAACTGAATTCTGACTAGTTGTAATTCTTATTTCAAATAACTACAGTTTATTTTGGACTAGTCATGATTCTACTTGAAGATATCCCTCAGTTCAAGATATCTGCTCTGTCCTTTTTAGACATCTTAAATTAAGTTTGAACAAGTCAAAACAACATTGTCGAGATTTTTTAACTGGGATCATGACTATCCAAACAGTAATTGCAGCTATCTTGAATTGAAGTTGTTCAGTAAAATGACGTCATAGATATCTGTAGTTGTGGCATAAGCTATGGCAAGTGAGAGGCTGTTTTACTGCCATGTCAGAGCAGCAGAGAAGTTCTAGAAATGATTCTAATGAATGAACCTTTTCCCAGCTGATAAGCTTGTCCTGTTTCGTGGCATCTTCTACTGATTTTAACCCCACACAGCAGCTACCATTACTTCTGTTAACACTGTTCAGGTAATAATAATAATCTAACCTTTATTGATCCCCTTGGGGAAATTCCTTCTCTGCATTTGACCCATCCTATTCATAGTTAACCTTAACTATACATACTAGGAGCAGTGGGCTGCTGTGGTACAGCGCCCAGGGAGCAGTCAGGGGTTAAGGGCCTTGCTCAAGGGCCCACAGTGGTGGTGACTGGGACAAGCGGTCGCTCTCACTTTCCCATCTCAACCTCTTGCCAGTCCGGGGGCTCGAACCGGCGACCCACTGGTTACAAGTTCACTTCACAAACCACTAGGCCACCACTGTCCCAGATGCTTTGCTGTGTCAGTATCCAATGGAATGCCTGGCATTAGCAGCGTCATGTACAGCAACTCAAGCTAGTCATCCAGATGTTGGAGATATAATATTTTGACTAGTCAAAACTGAATTACAGATGTCTTTGTCATTTCGACTCGCCAGAATGACAACAAAGATGTCTTGAATATGAATTCTGACCAGTCACAGTTTAATTACAACTAGTCAGAAGATTCCGGATAGTCAAACTCAGCTACTAAATATTTAAGATGTCGAAATAGGCTATTGAAAGTGGAGTAGCAATAAGACATATGCATGGTTTCATTATTATCACACTGGTTCCCACACTTGCTGTCCTAAGGGCTCCAAGTCCTAAATATTTCCCATGATCCTGCAGGGTATATCTGACGTGGCCTGGTCCTCCGACTCCAACCTCCTGGTGTCGGCATCGGACGACAAAACCCTGAAGATCTGGGACGTGAGCTCGGTAAGAGATGCACTGCTTTAAGTGCTAGACTATGATTTAGTCAGACTCTACCTACACTTCCCACTCTGTCTGGTAACATTACACATTCATGAAGTATGAAAATGAAATCCATGTCCCGTCTTTGGGTCCATAACTGTGGTCTGTGTTGGTGTAAATGTTTTATTAAAGCTGCGCTCGCTTCTTTAGTGTGACCCTGCAGAAGACGGGCTGACACTGGTGCTGCTGTGGGTGATAAACGTGACATTTCTTTTTTCTCTTCAGGGAAAATGCCTAAAGACTCTGAAAGGTCACAGCAACTACGTCTTCTGCTGCAACTTCAACCCCCAGTCCAACCTCATCGTGTCGGGATCGGTAAGCTTCTGGCCGGAAACAAGCTGTAGATGGAAACCACACGTTAGACCTTTTTACCAAAGCAAAAAAGTAAATAATGAGGAATAATTTTGATTTATTTTTTGCTTCCAGTTTGACGAGAGCGTAAGGATATGGGACGTGAAGACTGGGAAGTGTTTGAAAACATTGCCGGCTCATTCTGACCCCGTCTCTGCTGTAAGTTTGTCATTTTAAATCGCTGATGTTAGACAAAATTTCTGGATTTTACACGAATGTGGTACCAGCTGTGTGATGGTCTTGCAGGTTCATTTCAACAGAGACGGCTCCCTGATCGTGTCCAGTAGCTACGATGGCCTCTGGTGAGTAAATACTGCGTTAGAACAATATATTCTGCTCTAATGTCTGACTATAGTTCAAGCTTGTGTGGTTCGTCTTTGACGAGAACTGGCAGCGCTCCAGGCCGGACAGAATGTGCTTGATCCAGAGGAAATCTCTCTTCCGTGAAGGAATAAATGTCCTGCTTCACTTTTTATCACGTTGTAATTGATGTGGATGACTTGCATTTCCATTCATCCAGCGCCTGTGTTTATTCACTGCGCCGCCTGACAATGAGAGGCCTTTAATGACTCCCGATTGAATAGCACTTGTGTTATCTTTCATTCACAGTCGAATCTGGGACACGGCGTCAGGGCAGTGTTTAAAGACACTCATAGGTAAGATCAATCCCAGCTTTCAGATGTTCACCTCTTATTTAATTTGCAGAAAACAGTTATTAAACGGCACGATCGGTGATGGAAATGTAGCTTTCTTCTTTCTAAAGGCTCCTTTCAGACACGCAGTCCTCAATGTAAATCTGTGACAGTACTTTGAGTCATGAGAAGTAATTTAGGGAGTTTTTTCCCCCTATTTTGCCACAGATATTGGTCCAAAAACATCAGAGTACAAAAAGACAGTTATTATAAAGCATTGTTTTCATTCACTTTACTCCACAATGTCACATGTATAACAGACTGAAATGTTCATAAAAATAACAACTTTACTGCGAATAAACAGGTCAGATAAATGAGACTCACCAGTGATGAATGTAATCTCACAGAACGTTAGCAGGAGCTGAGGTTGAGTTTGTTGCTTCCAGCTGTTTGTAGGAGTCTTTCCTCTGAGTTTATTAAACACCTGCAACATCAAACAGCAGCAGGATCCTTATGAACACAACCAAAGCAAGAGTAGAATAGAGAATGTATTTATACACATGGAGCTACAAGCTAACTTCTTTATTTACCTATAATTATGAATGATCCCCAACTTGGGACCACCTGTTAAAATATTTTTATGTTACTGTTGGTAAAGTAGTAGTTGGATTATCATCACACATGGACAGAAGTTTCAGTGTTTGATAACTCCTAAATAAACTAGGCTCTTAGCTATTTAGACAGTTTGATAAGCTGCTATTAGTTTAGTTAGTTGTTTATTAGTGTGTTATTAAAGCCTTGAGGAACATTAATGTAAAGTGACATATGTCTAAATGACAGAATGCCGCCAGTTTAACAACCAAAGTGTCTGAAAAGAGCTAGAAACTAGATATTATTTACTCCTACTCATGTTCTTACTGTGTTTATCTTAGATGATGACAACCCTCCTGTGTCTTTTGTGAAGTTTTCCCCCAACGGGAAATACATCCTGGCAGCTACACTTGACAAGTGAGTGAAGTAACTGTTGGTCAATGTATTATTTATATACCCGGTTTTTACATGATGATCGCCTGCAGAGGGCAGCACGACACCGTGATAAACTTTATATGTTTGGATGTGAGTTGACAGAAGCACTGCTGTGTTTGTGTGTGTTTTTCAGCACGCTGAAGCTGTGGGACTACAGCAAAGGAAAGGTAAGCTGCTCCGACAACTGCTGAAATAAACTATATTATATATCACCTTGTTCTTTCATTCCTTAGTGTCCTTATTGGACGAGTTTTAATAAATGTTTATAGTGTCATTTCTTTTATATATAGATGCAATTTTTTTTAGTTATACCTGAAGCTTAATAATATTAACGTGTAATTTAGCTTTAGGTTGTTAATTTACCAGCTTCTACTGTGTCACAGATAATTAACATTTTATCGTTTTTCCAAAATTTCAGTGCTTGAAAACGTACACGGGCCATAAAAACGAGAAGTACTGCATATTTGCGAATTTCTCTGTCACCGGTGGGAAGGTAAGAGCTCTTGTTTCCATGATCATGTGATTTTTTTTATTCACGTGATAATATTATCATCAGTATCGGCTGAGCGAGGCCTTTACAATGAAATGTCAGCATCGGCCCAAAATGAATATTGATAGGCACATTAACACCTGTTGGGCTAAAAGTGTAGTTTCAAAAGTGTTACAAAAAATATATCTGGCATATTTACCCACTCCTAACTCGAGAACAAATAGAGATAGGATAACCAAACTTGGCACAGATGTTCATCTTGACCTACCCTGGTCACCCATTAATTTTGGGGTCCAAAGGTCAAGGTCACAGGGCTACCTGCCATGTTTAGGAATGCGTCCGGCGTGGGTCTGCATCTCGCTTGAGTGCAGTCTAGTTTACATGTAAATTGAGGTATTTTTAAAAAGTTTTTTTTCCATTTATAAAGTATTGTATTGTTAGACTTTACCTGCGAGTTTTCGAGGGTCTGCGTGGTGCAAATTTCATCATTTAAAAGTGGACTAGAAAATAATAAAACAACAGAAATGACACATTTATGGTGTCAGCAAGGGATTATAATTAAGACTTAAGAGCAGGTGAATTAATATGTTAACTCCACTACCGGAGAGGTTTGATGTTCTCTACAATCAGGTGGAAAAATATGTGCATACATCAACATCAACATCGGAAACAGACCAAACTAGTATGAAAATAGCAGCCTAACAAATATCAGCAGAAATCTAGTATTGCACTGATCTTTAATGGAAGTTTATGTTCGCAGTTTTAGAACATCTTACCTGCAGAGTTGCACATTTTCTTACCGACTGTGTGTTTGCTCCCCTGCAGTGGATCGTGTCGGGCTCAGAGGACAACATGGTTTATATCTGGAACCTGCAGACGAAGGAGATTGTGCAGAAACTCCAGGGCCACACAGGTACAGCACAAAACGCAGATTTTAAGATTCCCCGGGTCTGAAATTCTAATTTATTCCGATGTCTTTGTAGGCAACACTGATCAGCTTTTAGATCAGATATTTGTGGCTGTGTGTAAATATACTGCATTTGGGACGAAATATGTTTTAAAACCCTTATTTGCACTTTAAAAAAAAATTCACCTCTGTTCTTTCCAGACGTCGTCATTTCGACTGCCTGCCACCCGACAGAGAACATCATCGCGTCTGCGGCTTTAGAAAACGACAAAACCATCAAGCTATGGAAAAGCGACTGCTAAGCCTTTTTGGATCTTTTGGGCCACTCATGTTTCTTTTTTTTACTTTTTTTTTTTCTACATTTTGTTGTAAGACAAGCGGACCTTGTGTTTTTTTGGGTTTTTTTTTCTAATGGAGAGCTCCTGCAGGACGCAGAGAGCTTTTTAGGTAATGGAATTCAACAAGGAGAACCAAACCAGACACATCAGCCACACACAGTTCCACAACGGACTTTTACATCTCCTCTCCACAACACGTGCCACATTTTGTCGTCTCGTTACAGCAATGAGTGACTTCTGCTTGACTCAGTATTTTTGACACTGCATTAACCTCAATGTCACTGCCTCATAGCAGCTTCTGCACACACATCTCTGCTCTTGTACAATAAATGTAATGGTTATTTGGCCTTTGTATGATTTCTTTTGCCTTTGAGTTTGTCTGTGTAACTGTGCAGTATCATCTCCATGACTTCAAAGTGAAGAAGTGACTTTAACATTAAAAAAAAAGGCTATCTAAGGATCCTATCTGTTATTTATTCACGTCAATATTCTTTTTTTCTTCAAATGTCAGTGCCGTAACAAGACATTTTTATGAATTCGGTGCTGATATTTAGGGAAACCAAACCAAGATTTGACAAGATATCGCAGTTAACGGCTTGACAATTACAAAAAGTCACATTGTTTATTACAATCCTATTGGAGCACTAAATTGACGCCCTTCTTCTTAAACTAATCCGAACATTATATAGTTTACAAAAGCGACCAAATGCAGTTATTTTGTGTTCTAGTATTTGTACATATGACACTGACATGTACTGTGATTTCATTACTTTAACTGTCTTTGTTTTTTTATGTTCTCTGCTTAATTAGCTCATAGTTCTGCACACGCAGCCGGCAGCCTCTGTTCTCTGTAGTAACCTGGATTTTTGTGGAATATATGTTTGCATTGGACAGCTATAACCCGCAACTTAATAAAAGCAGTTTTTTGTATGTTTCACGTCGTGTTGCACCTTTTCTTCGACATTTACACAGAATCAACAGGCAATCGGTCACTTTCAGTTTTTTAATAACCTTTTTTTTCTGTCCATGAAAGATAGAACATCAGAGAACAACCCACAAAGAACAGATGACAAAAATTCCATCTCCTTTAAAAATAGACAAAAAAATATAATGAAAGAAGACATCCCCGTCTTGCAGCGACGGGTTGAAAAATGGCAAAGTAAAGGCGACACAGTTACCAAAAGTGCCAAAGCCGACCATTCCTCTCACCTTACATTTTCAATCTGAAAATTTTCTCGTCGAATAAGCTTTTCCACAACGTATATAAGAGCCCACAGAAGAAAAGGGAAAGAACAGAGTACATGAGCAAGGGATAAAATTACCTTTGTACAAAAATAGATCTTTTTCCAAGTGTTTTTTTTCTTTTCGTATTTTTTAAACTCGAACATTTTACCGTCTATGCAACAAAGAAAGCAGTGATTGTGTCACAAGCTCAGCTTTTCCTGATTACATTTATTTTTTGAACATATAATTGCTAAGCAACACACATTTTGGAGGGTTTAAAGTCTTAACCATTTTTTTTCTCTCTTTCGTAGTTTTTTTGAGGTCCCATAAACTGCTGAGAAGCTGGTTCTTTTGAGTTCAGAGCTGCTGCGATTCTGCTGGTTGATCAGGATTCATTTTAAAAAGGTCAAAATGCAAAAAAAATAACTACAATCCCCTCAGATATTTGTGAGGAAACACCATAAAATTCTTGAGTTGAAGAACACCTGGTGTGGATCAGTTTGGTCTGAAAGACTTGTCTCCCTCTTTCAATGTTGGAAATACTCAAGGAACAGATCTGTCTATATATATTTATAAATATATACACATATACATATTAACAAAATATAGCTTTATGTTATAAAGCATTCATGTAAGTAATCATTCTACGCGGGTGATCGTTTCTTTATCTCGTCAAGAAGATTCCTCGTCTGTCCCTTTCCTGCAGGGGCGTGAGCTCGCACATCATCCACTGTATGGCTTTAGATACCTGCGGTCACCAATCACAGTAAACTAAAGAGGAGGAGACATCAGACTCGAGAGAACGGGAGGATATTCGTTTTAAAGTTGGGTCAACCAGTCGAAAAACAAGTGTTTGATTGCTTGATATCTGCTTTTCTTGGTTAAAATCAGCCTCTAAAGGACAAATAAGTCATTTTGGTCTTACAAAATAATCTCAACAAGAGTTTCTCTTGAAAATGTATGAACTTTTTTTTTGTTTTAACAGGCAAACAAGTATATAAATACTGTAAACTCAGCTCAAGCTGGCAGTCAATACTGTCACCTGGATAGGTTGTAATAATAATAATACAGGCCACCTCATTGAAAATAGCCAATCGGTCATATTGAAGTTATTGCTACTTTTCTCAGTTTTAACATGCACAGACTCTGAGGTTCTGTCTGATCCCAAAGGAACATTGTTGATAATAACTAGCTGTTAAAAAGTGCCATCTTTTTTTTGTCTTGATTAAATACTTGTAGAAAAATTCAAGTAACGTTGCAGCGCCGCTTCTCTTCCACTAGAGGGAGCTCACAGCTCTTAAATCGCCGCCACTCGCCTCGCTTTCTCTTATCCGGACTCAACTCTCACCCAAAGTAAACCGTGCAGTCGAGCTTGAGGCGTCTGACATTTCCGAGCTGGCGTACGAACCGGCTCATCATAAGAGAAAGGAGATCAGTGGCCGATTTGGGATCAGTTTCACAGAGGTGGAATGACATTTACATATTTCCTCCCCGAGTGGATGCCCCTTCATGAAAGCAGCCCCATATAATGATAAAAAATTGACATATGGCCATTTAGTCATAGATGTTTTGGTCGGAGTCAGCAGTTATGGAGTCTTGATAGTGCCGCCAGAAGAATTAGAGACTTATTCAGATTTAATTTTATGTACCTAATTATACATACATACAAAAAAGCAATAACAAAATGAGCTCAAGTTGGGTCAGCAGCTGATTTGTTGTTCAGTTTTGTTAATGCAAATTTAATTCATATTTATATTTATCAATTAAAATTTTACTTTAAAAATATACAAGCGGCACGCTCAAGACTCCATACACTTCACTCACATTGCATTAAAACTCTCTTTTTATCGAGGAATAATGACAACACAGTGCTCAGGTTTGTCTTGTTTCTGTTTCCCAGGTCAAGATAGTGTCAAGGTGCTTATGACAGAGTGGTGAGGATGCAGACACAGGCAGAAATTCTCGTATTCTGCTCAATTATACCTATTATCCAACATGTCCTTAAACTCGGCCACACTCCACTGTTCCATAAGACATTTTCAGATCAGGGCTGTTTCTTTTTTAGCCAAGGGTGATTAAACTAGAACAAGATGGATATCTGAAAAATGGGCAAAAGAAGCCGTGTAATATTTACCCCCTGTGCAGGAAAACATGACAGTGCACCCACACCTCACAAACACCTGCTTCAAAAGATATCTGACCTGTTTAAGCCGCTCTGTGGACAATCTTTGGAAATGCACTCGATGCATAGTTTTGCAGCAGCTGCAGCATTTAGAGAAAAAAAGGAGAGGAGGAGGAGAAAAAAAGCAGAATATGGGCATAAAGCATATTTATACATAACATGGAGATATTTAACATTTCAGTTCAACTTGAATGACACTTGGTTGTCCAGAGAAGTGCAGAGAGAGCAGAGTGAGCGTCCCTCTGAGGAGGAGGATAATTGCGGTGTTTCCTGATTGGGCTGCGGCCAAATTTCCACCTCAGAGGTCAGTTACATCAACATCAGCTCTTCGTTTAGGAACCCGACTCCACTGTCATGAGGTTAAGTGCCAAGTAACAAACAAATAAACAAACAATGGCTCTGCTGCAACGACAAGCACTTTCTCTTGCATACTTGTTCAGTCTAAATGAGTGCCGAGAAACTGAAGCTCTGACGGATGGAGATAAAAGAGGTAATTGTGCATTCGCTGTTGTTAAAAATGCAAAACTGAAAATAACGTCAATACTGTATACGGTTGTAACTTCCTCTACAGGTAGATATGAGGTGTTGTTGAAAAGTTAATACCCGCTGCGTTGGGCAGAGGGGATTTTCTGAGTGTGGAGGTGTACATGGTGTGCTGAAATTCACATGAAATAAGAAGCAGGGAGGGGCGGAGGAGGGACGATGAGGAGCTCAGAGGCCGGCAAAACAATGATATTTCCCCTCAGACGGGACTGTGCGCTCACTTTTCCAGCCGTCCAAGTTGGTTGTGATCACCTGTAAGGTTGTGGTGAAGGCCAAATGTTTGAATTGGGACGACAAAAGTTGTTCCTGCGCCTTCCTGTCATGTAGCATAAAGCTAACATGTGGCTAATCTAAACAGCCTGTGTGCAGAGATTGTGTATAACGAGCTCTTCCATCTCTGTATTTGAACTGAAGGGCTGATTAGTGGACTACAACGACATCCTCCCCCAATGTTGCACAGTGCTAGTAGAGTAAGACATGGTTCTATTTGTTGGAATTAGGGCAGAGACCTGAGGTTTTTTTTAGTTGTTTTTTTTTAGCACTTGCAATCTTGTTAACCCACCTTCCAGAAAGCTCACACTTCAAAAACAGCTAGTGCAAGACCTGACGTGTTCAGTCGAGTCAGGCGGGAACAGACGAGTTTCTTTAAGCGAATGTATTCTCCCCAACCGTCCCTGCCCGAAGTGAGTTCAGTCCTGAAAGACAAGAGAGGGCTCAGGTCCGAGTCTAAACAGCCCGAGGCTCCCGAGAGTCCACGATTGTCCCGATCACAACGCTGAGTGTCCCACTGTGACATCATCGCTGCTTCTGTGAATATACCTGCAAGCATAACTGTGGGTGTTAAAACCTGATCATCTCTGCTTTTTTTTGTTTCTCGTCAAGCTGTACGAAAACATCAAAACGATGGCTCAATATGTTTCTTCTGTCCTCCGTCGGTCCTCAGTTCAGTCCGCTGTTGTCACTCGTGTTGCTGTGTGATTTTTCATATATATATTTCTTATTTATATATTTTTACAAGGTATAAAACAGACCCATAGACATGATGAATTCATTGTTTTCGAAACACATCAAAGGGAGTCGAGGGATAAAAAGGGACGGCGGGAGGAGCAGAGGGAGGAAGGGGAAGGTTTCTCCATCCAAAGTCGTCATGTGATCTGTCCCTTGCTGGAGATGGGATTTTTAAAAAAAGACAGGACCCTGCTCCCGATTCAGGGCTGCTGGGGGGGCGTCGAGTTAGGAAGGTTGGGAGGGAGGCAGGGAGGGTGAGGAGGGCTCCACCCTCACTGCTATTATGTCATTTGATGTGGGGCTTCTAGCATCTCCATGAGGAAGGTGTCGATGGGCGTGTCGCCGATGAGCTTGAAGAAGAACAAGTGCTCCAGACACTTGAGCCCGATGGAGCGCAGTGCTGGTAACCGCAACAGCAGCTTGGCGAACCTGTCGCGACAAAATGAAACAAAACGATCTCAGAGGTATGTTGAAGTTTTAGGGGCTTCAGTAATACAAATGATCAAATCACACATATGCCAACCTCGTCGTGAGCATGGTCCAGCTACAATGAGCAATTTAAGCAACTTAACTTTAAGATTTGCCCACTTAACACATTGGTAAATTTGACTTTGAACACTTGTACAAGCCTCACAGAGAAAGTAACACTTAAAGGTAGAGTAAGCCATTCTAATTTAATACACTTTGTGGTCACGGCTAGCTGTCCGTTCTGAGTGTATGCTGCAAGAAAGTTTGGTCCTGGCACTGTAAATGGGAAATAACAAATCACACAGTACTATTTCAGTCATTGACCAACGGGGATGTTCATGTTTGAGCACAGGCAGACATTTTTAGGAGATAGGGTGGATTCAGAGAATTTTTAAAACACTGCTCCCCCTTGTTTTTTTCAGCAGAAGTCTGACCTTGTAGAGCATTCCACTCCTCCCAGTTTCAAAGGAGAAAAGTCAAGCAAAAAGCCAGTTTCAACACCACCGGGTTTTGCTTTTCCCTTTTCCCGGGCTTGCTCTGGCTCCACCAGGGAAAGGATGGGGTCTGCAGCTGGCTCTATGGTTCTCCTGGCTGGTAAAAACAATCTATACAACTAACTCTGGTTCTTATTCTGTTGTGTTTTGGATGCTGTGTTTGCTGGAGCACTTCCCTTTTGTTCGTTAGCTCAGTTGTTAGTATCATTGGGATGGCAACGTGGTTGCTTGAGTGTTAAGTTTAAATATCAACAAACTTTCTCTGGAACGGCTTACTCCACCTTTAAAGAAACCCACATAAATAAAACAAAAACTTATTTCATGACCTTTTCTGGCATTTGAATGTTCTTCCCAGAATGCATCTTTGTAATCTATCATTTGAATTGTGAGCACAGTGAGATTACAATGCAAAACTGACTCAATAAGATTCATCAGGTTAAAAAAAGAGAGAAAGAAAGCAACAACAAAAACAAACTAAACTAAAATTACAATACAGTATAAGCAATTAGTCCCAACTCATAACAAGGTGAATTCAAAGCTATTCATGAGACAGATCCATTGTGAGAATAAACCTAAAGCAGTTTCTCTCACTTCTGAGAAGTTCTGGGTTGAATCTTTAATTACACTTGGGAGATAAAATACAAGCCCAACTCTTGATTTCTCCATCTCTGAAATTCACGCTTCAGCTCAGCAGCACACACACACACACACACACACACGATGTACACAGTATTGCTTTGGTGTTTGTGATTATAATCCTACCTGCCAGGCTGCTCGGGGTACTTCTGTTTGCAGTAGGCCTCTAAAGACGCGTAGACTTTCTCTCTCAGAGCTTCTACTTCACCTGGGTTGGACAGACCTTTAGAGTCTGTTGAGAGACACACAACAACAACAACTATAAGTCTGAATACAGTTATTATGTTTATACACTTGAGCGTTAATTCTCTGACAGTTACAAGCATGTACAGACAGATTGGTGCTAAATTAAAGGGACATCAAGTGTCTTAGTAAGATGTTGGGCCACGAGGTGAGGCCAGAACAGCTTCAGTGCACCTTGGCATTGATTCGCCAAGTATCTGGAACTCTACTTAAGGGATGAAACACCATTCTTCCAAAGGATTTTGCATCATTTCGTGTCTTCATGGGATAAAGGTCATCACTCAGAGCAACTTTGTGTTGATTCTCCCTATAAGAGAACAACTGGACCCAAACCATGCCATCAAAATGCCCCCACAGCTCAACAGAGCCTCTAGATCCTCTCATTAAAATGGTCAATTATTCAGGCTTTTCCTTTAAACCTGCATTGCAGAGCTTTCGTCTCCCCCTTCCATCGACGTGTGCTCATGACGTACGCCTCGCCGTCAGTCGCTTTCTTTTTTAGACTGTAATCCCTCCTCTGAATGCAGTTTATTTTTTATCTGGAACATCAAAGACTTTTCTTGGGAGGAGGAGATGAGTGCTTTAGCTTTGTTTCGTAAGTAATCCCCATGCATACTAATGTGCCTGTAAAGGCATATCACATAGCTGTTCATATACACTGGGCATGCGGGTTCTGGTGTAAACATCAAGTAGGGGGTTGGTTGCTTAGCTGTAAATACTAAGAAGAAGAAGAGCAATGATAAAAAGTAAGGTAGGTTTGCGAACACAGACAACAAGGTGAGCAATGTCTGCAGCCTAATTCTGTATCCATATTTAAGTAAGCATAGGTAGTCAGTTCATGTCTTTGCTTTATTCTGGGAAAACAGTTATGTGATAGGAGTGTGACAAATCAGGGGATGAATGCAGGGAAAGTACGGACCATTTGGAAAGCAAACATGAGGGTGTCTGCATCACTAAAAGTCTCAATTTCTTAAAAGTCGGCAAAACTGCAACCCAGATTTTTCAAACTAAAATGGGGTCAGCAGTGATTCCAAAAGTCTCCATTTTAGGGGTGCTAAACTTTGAAGTGCCGTAAATGTAGCAGAACTTAAGCATTTTAAAAAGTAAACGTATTAGTGTGCATGCAGCCCAACCTACTGTAGCCTTCTCTGTTGCTATGGCTAGTCTCCTCTTTAGCTCTGGCAAATCAATTATTGCTCGTTAAAGTAAAATGTAACCACAGCACTGTCATCACAGACTTGTGATTTAAAAAATCCAGTAAAATCCAGAGATTTACCCAGTCCTAAAAGACTTAATCATTGTGTGAACTCATTGGAGAAAGACTTGAATTTAACAGATGCTCATTTATATGAAAAAGTCCTGAACTCCGCATCTGTAAGTGCCAAAAGCGCTCAAAATCAACACGTCTAGTCTGCAAAAAGTGTTCAACAATGGCCTGTTGCATCAGTTTATAAGTTGAGCCTTGCTAACTTACAAGTTGAGTTTTAACCCCACAGACCCAATGTGGACGTGTGTCACCACATTCTGGGTTAGTCCAATTAAGACTGCAATGTCCACGCTGGGCTAACTGAAGCTGCACTGGAGGACACATCTTTGATTAACAACACAAACACGTCATTGATTAACATTTCTGATGAACAAAGCTTTGCACAATTGATCAACAATGAATGAACATTTGTTGTTAATGGACGGACCAGACCACGCACTGTGGGAAAGGAAGGACTGAGGGCCTTTTTAGCTTCGCTGCGTCCTCCTCCACACTCCCCCCCACCCTCTGCTTTCTCTGTCAGACCAGTCTTGCAAACCCCTAATTAACAAGGAATCAGGCGGAAAAGTGAACCGGGGCCAGTGGGCCTGGATGCGGCCTGAACAAAATGTGGAACACAGAGGATCAGTGTGTCTTGGGTGTGCAGATCCACAGAGGCTCCCACACCGAGTCATTAAAATCCTGGGTCACATTCATGGACTGGTTTAGTATACTTAGATACCGTTTGGATTAGGTTTAAATACAGAACTGCACACTCATAGCAGGAGTGAGCCCCAATTAAAGATGGCCAGATCTTTGGAGGAAAACGCCGGATCTCAGGTCCTCAAGAGAGGTCCAAGGTCAGGTTCAAAGACAACAAAAATCTGTTCTCAAATCTCACATTACATTAATGAGGTCAAGCTGAGACACAAACGTTAAGCCTGAAGCAATACTCCACCCAACAGCTATGATCTGAGTAGCAAGTAGGCTTGAAAGGTGGATATCGGGGATCATTTGAGATTCAGTCAGTGAAAAAGGATCCCAATAGCTCCACGTTTTTAATTTTTAATACAATGAAGCATAATCCTCCTCTCATCCATATGCTCACTGTGTTTAAAATATATAAATAAACACACAGGTTCTGAATAGAGTGATGTATTTATCCGCATTTGGCTGAAAATATGAGCATGTAAAATACTAATTGGCAGTGGAGAGGAGGATGATGCTGCAGAAATGGTTTAAGAAATGCCTCACGCCTCATTGGTCACCATTGGAATTGATAGTAATGTAAGTGAAGTGTTTAAAGAACATAGTTGAATTGTGGCGTCAATGAATGCACATGTTGCGTTTCAAAAATACTAATGCATTCGAGACGCTAAACGTACATCTGTAAATTGCAGCGTCTACTGAAAGTCAGCATGTAAGACTTTTGGGGAACATCTGTAAGCTGTAGCTTTAGCAAACAACCTGGGTTACATTCTCCATGCACATTGGTCATGCTGTGCCACAAAGAACCACAAGTTAATTCCCAGCCAAAACACTGATATATAACAACACAACACATTGCTTTTATTGAAAAGAGGGTGGCCAGAGCATGGCTAGGAGCAGTGCTTTCGCTGTCAGAGCAATATGAAGCAGTGAGGAGTCAGAAATGACAATAAAACAAGACTGCTTTAAATTGAGCAAAAGCAGAGCTACCTTTTACTAACTAAGTTCCAGATCACATGAGAAAGAGCAGGTTAAATATACAAAACATGTATCTGCAGTTTGGTCCCTGTTATTTGCAGTCTTTTACATGTTGTGTTAAGGAATTGCCAATGTAAATGGTAACTTATAATGTATTTTTCAGTACTAAAACAACAAAAAATGTGGGTGCACCTAAATTATGAGCAAAAAAAGTTACATGCACCATTGAAACCAATGTAAAAAGTTTGTTTGGAGCCATGCTGATTCATCGCCACACTGCAGTTTCAAGAAGGAGATGCTCAGCCATAGCATCCACTGCCTATTTCTCCCATTACATGTCTTCTAGCATATTAAAAATACCTAATGCACATATTAATAACTTAAAAAAACAAACAAAAAAAACAACTTCATTTTAATCTTAGGGGAAGATGTGCTGAAAACTTTAAAACTTTAGTCCTGAATGAGTCACATTCTGTTCTTGCGATATGAAGGTCTGTGTCAGCTAGAACGGTAGCAACACAACAGCACAACGCACAAGATCTTTAAACTCTAACAAAAACTCAACTGTATTGTAATGCGTTGGTACTAAACAAGCAAAGCCAGCTGGTGCTACAGTGTTGTGTTGGACAAACATATGGTGGAAAAACAGAATGTCAGCAAGTGAAAACTAGTATTAACAGTATATGCTCTTTCTTACAGCTTCACTCAGCTGCCACAGCAAATGAAAAGTTGTATATATCGATAGTTACCTGGGTTGAAAAGGACAATAGCTCGAAGGCACCCCAGTTCTGTCTTATCCATCTGCATGTCCCTCATCTTTGACACCAGTTCTGTGAGCACTCTGCACAAGAGACAAAAAACACAACAAAGTTAAAACAGGCTCATTAAAAAAATCAGGCGTGGTAGAAAATACTATTTCAAGTTTTTAATTCTTGGCTATTTTTGTGTTATATTAGACGACTAAAACGGGTGCCAGAAAAGTTAAGATCACAGGAAACCACTTGAGTCTAATTGGTACATTTTTGCAAATGACACACCACTCTTCATGTGAATTATCCAGATCCAGGCCGGTGCATTAAAAATATGTTTTCGACCGCCGTCCAGCTCACATCTATTTAAAAAACAAATGTGCACAAGCATGCTCGGGGCCCACATAGGCACCGTTAGATCAGTGGAAAAGTTTACAACCCTGCAAAGTAATTATATTTAGTACATGGTTTTCATAAAAGGAAAGCCACAGAGTAAACACAAGCTGTAATCTAACACCAGCACTCCCACTGTCTGTGCGTGACATCACTGGTGGGAGTGTCGGTGCGTGGAGTCGCTCGAACTCCTCACCCCTCTTTGACTCGGTCACACCCTCTCCCCGGCGCTCTTTATTTTCCCTCTCGCTCCGTTTCTTTCTGCCCCTCACACTCGCATAGTAAAGTCAATTGTGGCTCTGAGCTCATTCTAATTCAATTTGCTCCGAGGAGAAACAACAGGGCTAAAAAAAAAAGAGAGAGAGAAAGAGAGAGAGAAAAGGACTCAAGTGTTTAAGTTAATCAGTCTCTTCATTTGTATGGGGAAGAGAGAGAGAGGGGAGTAGATAAAGAAACATTATCAGCTCCCTGTATCTTAATGCTTGCCACAGTTAATGTAGAGATGGAATATGTCCTGTGGCTGGGAGCGCTGATGACTGAGCGTGGAGGCTGGTAATCAGACGGCACGAGGAGAGCCAAATACTGAAAGCTAGACTGCTGTTTGTGTGGGTCTGATGACAGCACCTGTAGCTGCCAATTTCCCTGCTGGCTCTCACATTCTGCGGCGCACTACAACTGCACTTTTCACCTTTAAAACGAATGAAGACTGCCAGAATTTCTGCTGAATAATACATCTTCCAATTAATATAACACGTGTCTCATACGAAGCTCTCCAAACTGTGCATCTCAGTTGTGATGCTGCCGAACACAAACCACAAACCCGTGTGAGATTTCATGTCAGTCAGGCTGCTCAGGAATGTCAATAACAGTCACCGGGGTGGTTTTTCTGCACACTCACTGTGACTGAATTGTGTATGGATTTTTTTCTGCCTTTTTTTTGACATTTCTTGAGCAGAGTATCTGTGTGACCCCTGATGCTCACAGGTGTACATATTTAATACACTGGAGTCAATCAATACGTTCCTGTGCTGCTCTGCTCTCCGTGAAGCACACATGTCATTTCCAGTCTACATGTCATATTTCATTGAAAGAAACCCAAATGTCACATGCAGTCAAGAGAAGAAACCACTTTTTAATAAAAACATGCACATTAAAGTAACTGATGATGGCGCCCCGATAGCCTAACGGTTATGTTGCGTGACCCAAGTGCAGAGGTGTAGTGGCTGTCCCGGGTTCGATTCCGACCTCAGGCGTTTACCCCATGTCCTTCCCCACTCTCTCCCGTTTCCGACTCTATCCACTGTCTTATCCAATAAAGGCATAAAATCTTTTTAAAAAGCTGTAACCGATGCTTTATTAGTTTGGTTTGCTACCTTTTCACTAGGGATAGACATATATAGACAGATATATCGTGGCCGATATTTGGTATTTTTCCAATTATCGGTATTGGTATTTTTATTGGCCGATTATTAATAAATTAAATGTGCTACTTCAGGTCTGATCCAGCCTCCTCTCTCTGTCTGTCGTCACTCTGTGGTCTCAGAAATGTCTCTCAAGCAGTAAAAACTGAACACAAAACACAAGCCGTCGCCACAAACCAGGAAATGAGCTACTCTCACAATGGCTGAGGCTATGCTAACGGTTAGCGCCCAAGTTAGAAGGCAGCCACAAGTTGTCCTGAAACGGAGTCTGGAAAACAATAATTAATAATGCTGTAAGATATGGACCTTAGTGGACAATACATGTGATAGAACAGTGAAAGATTCATAAAATAGAAGAACAGCAGACATAACTGCAGGAGACAAACTGATCAATCTCAGTCACATAAACAGAGGAGAGCGTCCTAATTTAATCACTCCTATTTCTATTTTACATATTCAGTTATATTCACTCTTATTAATGAAGAAGCCTAGTTATTAATGACAGGTTTTTCTGCTCTCACATGCTGTTAAAACATCACATCTACTGTATATTGGCCTTTCTTGGTCACTAATAATCAGCATCAGTATCGGCCCTGGGAAACCCATACCAGTCGATCCCTACTTTTCACGACCCGGTAAACCAAAGGCTGTAGTTGTTAATGCCTTATTATGGACTAAAAAGCATTTTTAAAAGATTTAACATAAGTTAGTTCAAAAGTGGGACCTAAAATAATATATATAAACATGGTTGCTGCAGTTTCTTACATTAATTTAAGCATGACTAAGTGCAAGAAAGTTCAGTGATATGGTGATAGTAACCTGTCAAAGATGGCTCCCACTCCGGCACTATGGGCGCTGTTGCGGTGGACGTGCAGCCCCGTCGCCAACAGAATCCCGTCTTTAACCGCTATTGAACGGTGCGAAAATGATGCAATGAGGAGTTCATTCCAACCTGGGGAAGAGATGAGGAGAGGGATCGAGGAAAAGTGTGAAGAGGAGAGAAAAAAAAATGAAAAAAACAGGCAAATCCCAGTACAAAAGTTCACACAGCATTCAAGTAAAATGAAACTGACAACAAAGGGGGAATTCCAATGAATCAATTAAGCTGTGCCGTAAAAGCGTGCAGCTTTCTCAAGCACAGGCATCAGGTTATTACTAAGACATTTGAATCATGCTTTCTAAAGAGACAAGCGTGTAAAAGGGATGAACTGCGGCTGCCATCACAATAAAGACAACAGGCTTGATGTGCCAAAGCAGGGGCTTGACACAGAGAGCACCCAAAACACAAGACGCCGTCTTTTGAGTGACAGGGCTCCTTTAACTGTTCTGCCTGGCAACACTCGCCTCTTCTCCCCAGAGTTGAGTTGGGTATGAGAGGAGCTGGGATGCTTTTATCTGTGATACAGCAGAACTAAAGCGGTTATTTATAGAAAACCTGAGAGCCGAGAAGAGACGAGCTCTGCAGAATAATGTCTCTCTCTGCTTTGCTGAAGTCTCTCCATCATTGTATGTGCAAAGGATAAGGAAGGATGGGAGGATTTTTTTTTCCAGGGTAAGGGATGGGTGTGTAATAGCATTTTTTTTTCCTGGAGGTGGATTTAGAATATAATGGTATAATTTGGAGAGACAGGCAGGCAACAAGGGCAATGTGTTGGGAGAACCCAAAAGACCTTCCTGCATGTGATGTTAGTGAATGTAGCAGAAGAGACAGATGATTCACTCTCTGCTTTACGTCGACGCTTCTGGGATCCTGAGCGGTTAGTTGGTTTTTCCACATACAGCAGATACATACAGTGATTTTAGGTCTGTTTCTTGTCTCAGTCACATGACCATGAGGGATATTCATGGTTATGACCACATTAGTGTGTTCGCATTTGGTTTCGCTTGAAGGTTTCTGCTGAGATACAAATAGAGAGCTTACACTGTTACTCAGGGGCTCTTTCAAGGCTGAAATGGGTTTTTTTCTGTGTATATTATACCTTCAGTGGCCATCTATTGTATCCATAATGATTATTTACTGATTCTGGTTAGCTGGTGGT
>OMNN01028517.1:0-20027 GCA_900302755.1 Chromis chromis | reverse complement strand
CCCTCCGTTGAGGGAATCATATGGAGCCGACAGGGACTCCACAAGCATGCAACTTCCTATAATTGGAATGAAAAAAGGGCCGAGTGGAGGAAATGCTGTATCAGGGATCTGGCGAGAGCGGCATAGGTGTTCAAACAGCCATTCAGCAGTGTCAACCAGCAGATGGGCGACTGGGTGCGTGCGTTGGCCCACTCGTTAGCCACCAGAAGAGGAATCAGGAGAGACGAAGAGGCGATGCAGCGCCAGGGGCTTTAAAAGGCAGAAGCACTTCAGAGTTTGGATTCATCTCTGTGAAGAAGACAGATTTTAACTCTCTGAAATGCAGCAGCGCTGGGACTGGAGACGGGCTGCCTTAGCCTGCCTCCCAGCTTCCCCGCTGCGAGCATCGCCGTTTCCCCAGGTTGCCCCTACCTCTTTATCCTCCCAGTTCTCTTTCTCACCACGCTCACCTTTTTTCTTTCTTAAACATCACAGGAGCAAATCAGCAGACAAGTGATTGTACAAGTTTTCTCAAGCTTTCAAGAATTACCACCATTTCATCATGGATAATCACAGTTAATAACCCTTCTCATTAAGGAGACGAGAATCACGGGTCATTAATATTGTTAATATCTTCTCCCTTTCCTTCTCTTCTATCTCTCTTATTCCCCCTCTCTGCGTGCCAGAGGGAGTGGAAACAAAAGGATGACTAAAAAAGAGCTTAGCGCGACAGTGATTAACCGATCGGGGTAGATGGACTGTGATGAATCAAAGTTATCTCTCAAATCTTAATAACTGGAATTAGCCCCTGATTAGATGAGCTTTGGCTACAGCAGGGAGTAGTCGGCATTTTCACTTCAAAGAATCCCGCCCATGTAAACCTGTCCCTCCTTTCAATGCGGAGCGAAGACAAAAAAAAAAGATTCAACGAGGCAAATAGGCCAATGGAAACCAGAGCGATAGATGCAAATACAAAGGGAGTCATGAAAGAGCAAAGAGAATGAAGAGATAAGCAGCCATGTTACACCTGCTCCCCTTACAGAATTCAGTCATTACCTTGCCTTCTTCTCCATTTATCTCTCCTTTTCAGTTTTCCCCCTTTTTCCGACATGCTTGGGGTCCAGTGGGAGGTGTCAGAGTCTCTGTGACAGGGTCATAATGAGAGTGGCACTCTCCTTCATTTGCATATGTTTGCCATTGTCACAGCGGTCAAGGAATGTCATGTCGAGATTCCTGCATGCTTAAGTAATGGCATTTTGTCCCCACGAGGAACTCTGGCCCCAGTATCATAACCCCCGCATGCAAAAAAAAGAGAAAGAGGACTGAATTAACATGACAATCAGCTGATTCTAAAACAAATGTTGGCATTTTTATCCCCTGTTGGATCTGCAAAGACTCATCTGTAGTCTGAGGACCAGTACGCTGGCATGACGACAGCGTGGAACTGATTTATGGGTTTATATGACCAGAATGACAGAACATCCCACCGTTCAGTTATCAGTTTTCATTTTATTCAGGTCTTTATCTTAGTGATCAATAGCAATCTCAAAGAAGTCGTTCAGTTTGGGAGGATTTTTAATGGAATATACGTCAATATCTCTTAGTTCTGACAACTTTGGAAGAAGAAGAAAATCTGAGAGCAGAAGTAGATGAAAAAGTTCTCTGGTGTGTTTTTGATGAGGTCAAAGGAGCACGCTGTCTCCTCTCTCTAATAAATTAGTCTGAACACACGAACCGGATGCATCCCACAAGTTAATCCAAATTTTGACACCCAGTGTGGAGTAATTAGTCCCAGATGTAAATATCTGTTATGCAACAAAAGAGGCAACAGCACTGAAACAGACAATTATCTCCTCTTATGGTGTTGGCAAAACGCTATGAGTCTAACCATGTGTAACTGATGGCTTTTTCACGGGGCCTCTAGGCTTATTTGGTTGTGTTTCTGTTTATTTATTTATTTATCTGCATTTTTTTACCATGCAGCGCCTGAGCCCAGACAGCGCTGTGGCTGAGACAGACAGGTTCATTACATGTCACAGGAGTTCAAAGTGATCCTCCGTCTACTCTGTTTATTAAGTGGCGCTCCAGCGTCTCTGAGGTATAGTAACACTCGCAGTCGCACCGCTAAGAGCAGTCCCATCTCGGTACAAGGCTCCGTGTGCGGTGCCTCCGCTGCAATGTAATGAAGAAATCAGCAAGGGATTGAGGAAAATGAACTCCCCTTCTAATACCTCCATCCGAGGCCGTGGAGCAAATAAGTGCTCCCAATAACGAGGAAAAATCACGTTAGAGGGGATGAAACATATGTGACACGTGAAAACGATTAAGCCTCTCAGAAAAGAGCGACAGAAACATGCACAAAATCTAAATTGACTTGGACGCAGAGCGAAGACACCGAGTGTTTATTTTCATGAATTGATTTTTCCACAAATGAGATGGAAAAATGGAAAGACGGGAGTTTGCAGGGGAGGAAATGTGAGACAAAACAATAACCCACTCCCCAGCCTATTTGAAATCATAAACCTACTGTGGTGGTGAGGAAGACCGGGGGTTTTTGGTAGTGGTGGGAGTGTGTTGTGAATCTGCATTAAATTGGGCTGCTTCTCCTCATCTCCCCGCTCTCTCTCGCGCGCTCGCTGTAATTGGTTGACTTGGGGGAGGGGAATAGCCATTGCACCAAATATGGGCCTCATCATGAGAAACTCTGCTGAAGGTGTTTTGTTTTTGTTGTTGTTGTTTACCTCTTCTTAGTTTCTCTTTTCTGTCTCACCTTGAATCCGCTGTGTGGCATGTGGTTGTAATTAACACATGCTGCAGCCTCTGGTGAGTGTTAACAGAGAGACTTGGAGTAAGATCATGTGGCTCGCCTAATTAAAATGGACCCGGCTAGACAGCCTTTATTTATGCGCCTTCAAGACAAAATGAATGCCAGTTGCCTGTGGAAATCATCTCAGGCCGTCTTTTCGCCTGCCTGCCTGACTGTCTGTGTGCGGGGCTACAATTAACCGAGCATCAGCAGCAGAGCCGGGGACAACAAGAGGCTTTCATGCAGCTGGCTGAAAAGCACTCAGTGTTTCGTTTGTGTTGCATCAACTGATTGCCGCGCGTTGGCCTCCGCTGAGCTGCGTTACACTTTTCACAATAAACTCAGCTCGGGTTTGTGCTGTGACGGCCCTGCGGGATTTGTCACAAGTTTGCCTCTGTCACTGTCAGCCGGTCATTAAAACCAAATGAGCGTTGTTCTAGAGAGGGATGCTCGGTGCACGAGCCTTTGGATGAGACGAGAACAATTTTCGGGCCCTGAAAAAGCTTAAGGTTCACTTTAAAAAATGTTATGTCATCTGTAATCTGACAAAGCAAGCTGCTTGTGTACGTTTTCTATGAAGGAATGAGACAGCAGTGCTGTATGTTAAGCATTCACGCTGTTTGGATTATGCAAAAACACTGCAGAGCTGATCATAAATCTATCTGAATTGCTTAATGTATAGAGTCAGGAGGAACATTTCTTGCTTCTTTAGACTATTAGTGTCATACAGTAGGAAGCATGTAAAGCAGAAAAGGCCTTTGCTGAAAAATGATCCAAGCTGCGTGTGACTGAGCTGAAGCCATAAAGCTGCCCACTCCATCACGGCTCCTATCGCCGAGATTGATCAGCCCGCTCCCATTTGAGTGATTTCCCTCCGGATTCAATGCAACGCAATTAGTCGCCTGCCGTATTTTGCCTTTGCGTTGCTCTTTGACCCTCCATCGCGCGTATGAGTCAGTGCAGCACTCTGCCGTTATGAGTTCCTCCTAACAGCTCCTGTATTTGCACAGCCCATCTCCTCTTGGCCTCTCAACACCGTCCCTCCCAGCGCTACTAAAGAGGATCACGGATAGCTGGCGAGCGGCCAAGCTGTTGTACCTGCTGAGATGGAATATAGCCTTGACCATCTACGCTGGGGTTAACAGTGAAAGTCTCTGTCTCTCTCGGAGCACTGTACGCTGGGAGTTTCTCTCAGACTGGCAGCCTCAGCAGTGGGCATTGCCACAAGGCCTTCCTGACCTCTTTGGCTCCTGATGCTGACTGTAAAAACAAAAACTCCACTCCCGAAGTGATCTCCTTAAGTAAGGGTTTCCAATCCAATTTTACACAAGGAGAGTGCTTAAGATTAGAGATAGTGTTTTTTATTGTGCTCTTCAGTAATAGGAGTAGAAGGGGTGAAAGGAGAGATGGAAGGAAAGAGGGAGAGAGGAATGGAAAGGAAAAGAGATCGATAAAGGCTGCTCTCTCCAGTTGCCTTTATTCTTCGTCGCCGTGCCCGTGGAGATGAGGTTTAGGCGGCTCGTGGCTGCAGGCCATGCGAGGGGGGCATTAAAGTGTCGCAAAGGGACCTGCTCTTTTCTCATAAACAGGCCTGCAGGTAGAGAAACACTCACCAGGATCCCAATATAACAACAACTCGTAGCAGCTCGTTCGCAGCCATAATGAACAGCAATCTCTTTTCAGTGGAATGAGATGTACTGTGTACCTGACTGGTTTGTCATGGAGGGCTTTTCATTACAGCGCCGCGGATGTTTGCCGGGGCTGACTCGCCCCAGCGAAAAGGGCGCGTGGTTGCACTGGGACGAGCACAACTCCCCTGATTTGCATGGGCCTTTTTTCTTCTCCCAGTTCATTTCCAGTTGAATAACTCGTTTGTCACATACATCAGAGGAAGGCGAAGATCATACGAAAGCCAGTGTTACTTTGTGTTTCACTAATGAGGCCTGTACTCTCCGCCTCCTTGCTTTTGCCTTGCTGCCCTTTGAAACAGCAGCGACATGGTGCTACAACACTTTAGTAGTTTTCTTTCTCTGATACCAAGCTCCAGGCTGTTATCCTGTTTGTGTGTCACTTGGCTCCGTCTCAGTCCTTTGCACTTGTTTAAGGCTCAAATAGCAGCAGACCTGACACAGATACACTGGCCTGTGTGCCCTGTGAGTGTAGCAATTCAGATTTTGACCCGAGCACGGAGGGACACTCGAAGGCAGATGACGCTTTAACAAGTTTAGTAGAAAATGTCATGACTAATGCAGAACTGAGGCATGAGGAAGAAACAGAACAGTAAACTACACCATAGATTTCCCTAAAAACTTAGGAACTGTCAAATGAAACGCCGAGGATACAGCAAACAACAAACTAAAACCAGAAGCTCGCCTACAATGTGCTCAGCAGAAACAGTAGACAGAATAAAGCGCTCAAATAAAAATGTCATGTTTTTAGGGAGCTTTATTCCAGGACCAGAAGGATGCACAGAAAATAAGCTGAGAATACAGTCAACACCACCTGCTGATTAATGCTGCAGTCCAGCTACACGGTGTGTTTGTTTACATGCATTTTATCATGTTGTGAGCATATTTGAAGTGTGACATTTATAACACAAAGAAACCATTTTATCCAGCTCTGTGCAGACATGATTCTAGCATTTTACAGTTTTCTGCCTGTCTGCCTCGGCCTCTTCAAATTTTAGGCACTCTGTCATTTTGGTTCCAACTTAGTTACCTAAACAGTTTAAGCCAAACGTAATTTGGTTTCTGGCTGGCAGGACACTGCTTCATGCACCACTCTGCTGGATTGGCATTTAATTATTATTAATGGAAGACAAGAACAACAATATTTTTATCTTTAATTTTCTTTTCAGCATGTACATCATTTTTCTTGCTTTATCGATCAGCTAATAGTAGATTAAGAGAGAACATCTGTTCACATGGCAGATCAAAACTAACGTCATGTCGGTGAAGGCAGCAGTGAGAAGATGAATATGATTGAGGAAGTTTAGTTTAACCCTCTGAGCCCCAAGCAGTGTCTGCATGTTTTCTGCTCTTGTTACATTTTTACTCACTGTGGGCTCATTTTTCACAGCAATATAAAGTCCTGCACGTCTATGGAAACATCACAGCCATGGGTAGAAGTAGAGAGAACTTAGAACTGTTTTCTGTGCAGTATGACACAGTTGACCAAAGATAATTTAAAAAAATGAATACAATGAATTTATTTGATTATTTATTCTACAAAAATTGAAAAAAAAAAAGTGGAAACCACCAAGATTTTTCCAAGTGCCCACAGACCAACACTGGCTGAAAATGAAAAAATCTACATGCTATACATGTTTTACAGCTTATATTTTCAAATTGTTTCCATACTTGTCTTTAATCTGCTTTATGTACACAGCCTGCAGTTCAGCCCAGTATAGGCAAAAAATCCCTGAATACTTGTCATGTGACTGTTAGCTGCAGCGGATTCACTAATGGCTTTTCAGTTGCGCCATTGAGTGCAGAAATGTATGTTTTTTACAGCATGCTGTTAATGCAAATGGTTTATTTTTGTTTCTTTAAATGAGACACGTAGAATAAAGTGATTTTGATGAAACATCATGATTTTTAGCTTATGTTTGGTTAAGTTTTCTGATGGAACATATGAGTAGTTCTAGGACCATTGAAAAGTTAACAACCCAACAATTTTTTCAGATGTGGTAAATGGTGTAATCTTGGTGATGCTTAAAGGTAACAGGCCTTTCAAACCTACCAGTGGGTTTTGGAGTTGCGGCGGTTAAGTAATACATCCACAGCTGTTTGTAATACTGTAAGACAGAATGTTACAACCCTGAAAATCAATGCAGTCATTTTATCAGTCTGGACAGTCACAACGTATTCATTACATATAGTTCACACCGCAAAGCCATATACGTTTGCATGTATTATATTAACCAAAGCAGTGCGTTGCAGGATGACATTGCAATTTATTGTGGTAATACCTTTTTTGCCGCATGACCCTGCATATTGCTGCAGCCTCCTGCATCAAGACACTTCCTGTGCCAATGCAGAGATCTCACTGAGAAACTAATGAGGGGTCTGTGTTTTTTGACAGCCTAAGGTGCCACCACATCCTGGATTAAATCAAAGTAATATAATGAGGTTTCCAAAAACAGGGATAAGGGTTTGTCCTGAAGTCTAAAACAGGATGTATGATGATGATCAGAACCTGAGTAGCAGTAAACACGCTCCTCTGTATATTCTTAAAAAACACAGATCAGGACCATGGGCAGCGTTCTTGACAGTGACTAAATAAAAGACATAACTGAAGCTTTGATCTCTTTAATGACATGAGCAGTGTTTGATGTACAAACACAGCACCTTCTTGTTTCCGGGCTGCTGAGCTTTCTCTCTCTCTCTGCTGGACTGTTGACGTGTTGACGGCTCGCGCAGGCCGGTTAAAAGGAGGACACGGGATCTGGTAGTACTTTCAGCTGTCATACCAGGAGGTGCATCTTTTTTTAGGTAACCAACCCCATTCTCCTTTAAAATGGGCGCTTAGAAGTTGAAAATTGCCAACATCAAGAGCTTCCTTGAATTAGGATGCCCCGCAATGCAAGTGTGTTATATAATGCCATGACTGGAGGGAGAGGAAAAGTAGAGCACAGGGGTAGAGATTAAAAAACTTTCTGCATAAAAAGAGAGGAGGGAGGAAGAGATGAGCATAAAAGGGGAAGGAGGGAGCGGGGGGGATTGAGGGAGAGACAGAGGAGATAGAAATATACTATAATGAAAAGGAGAAGAGGGGGATTAGGTCAGGCAGGAGTGAGGGTCCAGTCCTCCAAGCAGGAGCAGCCTTGAGGCCTGGCAGGCTGCAGGACGCTGGTCAATCCTTCTCCTCGGTCAATCCTTCTCTCTTTTTTCATTTAGATAATGGAGCATTTCCTTAATTGGCAGAGCACAGTTTAGGCCGAGGTTTGTTTGCCAACACGTCAGAGTAGAATTATTTCCACTACATTTACAGCATAGTGTTGCTCAGCTCTCTCATTAAAACCACAGCCTCCTCCTGCCCAGATAGAGCTTTCTTTGGAAATCCGCAGAAGGAGGCCAAACACCACAGCAGCAAAAGAAAAAAAAAAAAAAGCAGAATAAAACACATTTATCTACTATCTCACCATCCCCAGCCGGCTTGTAAAGGAAGAGACAGAAACTTCTCTGTTTACTGTTATTGTTTTTCTCCAATCATGAACCCTTACTTCTGGCTGCTATTGTGTGCCTTTCCCTCCTCCTCGCTTATCGAAAGAGTTATGCTTTGAGCTCGCATGATCTGTATCTTTAAATTTGATTGAGGGTATTTGCAGGGGGTGTTATTGGATTTCAGTGTTATTGTCTCACCTTTCCCTCTGTGTTTTTAATGTTGGGATGGATATTCGCTCCAGCAGCACTGATCTCACTGTTCTGCTCATTAGTCTGAATTCACAGAGCCTAGTGCTTTGCAACAATAAGGCATGCACTTCTGTAGTCCAGCCATTACCGAGTTTAACAATGTGCACCAGCCAGAAAAGTCCATTATTTCTGCAGCTCATCATCTCAAGCATCCACACGAGACAAAGGGTCTGTGAAACTGCTTCATTGCGAAGGGCCATCTATCACTTAAGTCAGTAGCAGAGACTAAAAAACATATGTGGTGCAGATACCACATACTGAGTGTTCTGGCAGCATATGGAAGAATCACAGTTATATGAGTAGGACTGGGGTTTAGCATTAAACTTTATTTTTTTCAGTAATGTGGAAATGCGTCTCCATTGAGTACAAAGAGGTGGCATCATTCATTTGCTCTCTGATGAGATATTTGCTGATTTCAACTAGAGTTTTGCCAGTTTTATTTCGCCAAGGTCCATGTACGGCTGAAAATTAAAACTGAGTAGATTTTAAATTTCAAAGAGGTGTCAAAAAAAAAAGACAGAAAACTCGAGTATCGTTTTAGCACCTCATTTGATAGAAACAAAGGCAGGCAGCGAGAATGGAAGGAAAGTTTTTAAAAGCGAGACGCAGGTTGCTGTTAAAAAGTCTGAAAGTGGAGCTCGGAGACGGAGCAGCTGCTAGTTTAACAGACCTGTCATTGAAATCAAAGGCTCTAATCAAAATTTTATCAATTAATTGATCTTTCCTCTTGTGCTTTGCCACAAGTGCAATTGAGATTCCCCCTGACTCTTGCCCCTCCAACAGCAAGCCATGCTCTACAACATAAACTGTGTTCATTAGCGAAGATCAAGGATTCCTCTAATCTGAGCTGAGATGTGATATGATGGCTGTTTCCCCCTGACTTAGTTGGTTTGCAGGACAACTCTCCCCGGTTGCTTCCCCATCGCACCAGGGAACTTGCATGTCTTTCATGCTGTTTGTACAAGTCAAACAATGTACTTTAACTGGGATTTCGAGCGTGGTTCTAACGCTTGCCTCCCGCTGTGTGTTTCTCGCAGGGTAACCAAGAGGCCACCAACCCCCCAGAAGCGATGGCCCAGCCGTACACCCCAGCCCAGTACCCACCTCCCCCACAGAATGGCATCCCCGCAGAGTTTGCGGCACCGCACCCGCTCCCGACACAGGACTACACCGGGCAGAGCCGGGTTCCTGAGCACGCCATGACCCTCTACACGCCCACACAGACGCACAGCGAGCCGGCCGGCACTGACAACAGCACGCCCACCATCACCGCCACCACGACCGCACCGGTCAGTGTCCTTCATCACCTGCAAACACTGTTCTCACCACGCTGTCAGCAAGTAAAATATATTCATATTACCATTCTTTGACTTTTTTTTTCAAATGTATTATTATAATGTCAATATATAATTGCAAAATTGTGTTTCTTTACTTTTGTAGCAGTGACAAAAGTCCATGTGACTTGTAGCTACAGTGAAACTAAATGTTGTCATTTCTTCATACTTGTTCCCCCTCCCTGATTTTTCTTCCATTAAGTAGTTAGTCATTCTTTTTTATGATTATTTAGCAAATCCTAAAGCCTGAGAGTTCTGCCCTCTTAATGTATGTGCCATCAAGAATATCTCTCTGCGCTGTTCAGATATACAGATTTACATATTTGCCCCAAATCTAACTCACTTAAATACAGGATTAGATGCATTTTAGAGGTTACAAATTTAATGTAATTCTAGCATTTGGCCTTTAATTATTCATCACATAAACACTAATTTATATAATTATACATGCTCTTAAACAAGGTATGTAAACAGATTATTTATTAAGAGACTTTAGAAAATGATCTTATGCACAATTTAACATGCAAATGTTGCCCATCTGCAATAATGTAACATATTTACATTTTTAATTGTCTTTGTTAACTAACATTTTGTAGCTCTATTACATTTACATAAGCTGCATTTGGACATTTTGCAGTTACATAAGTGGTGTTGTGATGGAGATACCGGTCTTTTTTTTTTTTAGCAAGGTTTCCCTCCCTACCTTCTTTTTCACTTGATAATTTGGATGTTTTCTGCATCACAAACACAAAAAAACGACCTTTATTAATACCAGGTGAGGGTTAAGAGTGCGAGTCAGTCAAGAGTGAGAGTTACAGTGCTGCACATTCATGAGCAGCAGCAGACTTTGATGTCCAGGCCAAGTTCAGCGCTTCATGATGGAGGTGAATCTGACTGAAAATGTGCTCTTAAAAAATGAAAGTGCATATCTGAAGAACCGTTTGGGGCTCCCTCAAAAAACACGTCAACCTGAGCTGTTTTATTTATTTGCGTGAAGGAGATTTGACATGCTGTAGACATGAATGATTCAGGCTCTCTGAAAGGCGGACACGCCCTTCCCTCCTCCCTCATCGTGTTGGTCTCAGTTAAAGGAGCAAAAAGAGAGATGCACTTCTCTCCATGAGCCAAAAGCAGCTGCTGCTCAGTCAAATCATCTAATTATCTGTAACTACACTCAAAGATTTTCCTTTAAACATAAGACATCATCATCTTCTGTGCCGGGACATGATAGTACTCCTGTTTTCATTCCTTTTTCACCTCACCATTAGAGTGCATGTGTTTGAAGTGTTGGCACTCTTAGCAGAAAACAAACCTCTGGCAAAGGCTTGTAAGTGAGTGAAATTCTAAATTATATATTATACATTTCATTCTTGTGTACTGATTCTCTTACATAAAATTCCTTGACCTAGGATTTACCTTCACAAGAACGAAGATGAAGATAAAAGGGAGAACGACTTAGCTTCAAACTTAGATTCACGTCTGAAAAGGTGGATAATACTGGCGGAGATGAAAAAAAAAAAAAGACCTTTAGCATGAAAACACCTGCTGCGAGAGGTCACAGCAAGGCCACGGCCCTCCCGAGAGGAATCCGGGTCACTCATAAAGAACACCGCTAATAACTCCATTTTCCTAGCCTCACAATTACCGGACAGCCATGAATATTTGGCGGCAGAAAAGTGCAAGCAGCGCTATAGCATAGGATGGCGTATTATCATCAGCCTGTAATGTAGCAATGTTTGATTTGAAGATTTGTGTGACGCTCTCCAACCGCTCCACGGTTATGTGCTGCACTTACAGTAATGGCTGACACAAGAGAGTTTAAAGTGAGGAGAGACTTGGCAGGAGGTTCAGTCTCCTCCTCCTTCCTCCCCCTCCAACACTGTACACCACTCCTCCACTACCCTATCTCTCCCTGTCTCCTCTCTCTCTCTCTCTCTCTCTCTCTCCATTTCGCATTTGATTTCATTTCATCTGCTCACCCGCTGTGAAGAAAGCCCAGAGATGGTGGCCATGGAGAGATGAGAGCTTGCCTTGCTTTTCCTTCATGCTCTTCCCCTTCTCGCATGCCGTCCCCGCTTTTCCTCCATCTTCATTCCGTGCATCCCCCTGCTCTCCCCCACTTCCACCCATCTTTTTTTTCTCAGGGAGGACAGAGGGATGAGATTAGTGGGGTGTAAACAGAGAGTCTAATCCTCGGGGGCCGCTGGTGTAGTGTCGCCCACCGCTGTGTTCCCCAGCTTTAATGACAGACCCAGCCTGTTTGCTCTGGGTGCCACAGACGGGCCCGGGTGCCTTTGATTAGGGCACCCTGCAGAAACACAGATTGAGGGAGCAGATCAGCTACTCACTGCGAATCTCCCCCTCCTCGCCCTCCTTCCCTTGGCTCGACTCTGCTGCGCTCAGCTCCTCTACCCCACGACGACGCTTTACTCTGCACATCTTCTCGACTTAAAGACTTAAAAAGAGTCAAGAGAGTGAAAATTCAGTGAAACGTATGGATTCTGAGTGAATTCCCTGCTGAGAACGGAGAGAGAGAGTGTGTGTTTTAATAAGGCTCGGGGACTCTCTTCGCTTCTCCTCTTTGTTTCCGTCTGTGTCTACCAGTCCCTTCTCTATACTGGGAAGGTGGCGTTGTCCAGAGCCAGACCTCTGGGACCTCACTCTGTGCCATGTTCAAACAAGCTGACTTGAAAGCAGGCGACTTGAGGAAGAGAGGCAGCCCCCAACTTTTGTCCAAATCCTTAGAGATGAGGGTAGCAGAGGGCTGCCAGGGAGCTCGGCTGTAGAAAAAAAAAAAAAACTGAGCTCGTTATCTGGCTCAGTTCAAATAGTCTGAGGTTTGGTTGAATTTCATGAGTAATCATTCTCTTTTCAGATAACAAATTAAGGCAGTGGCGTTAGGGCAGCACTCAATTCCAGATTTTTCACAGCCCGTGTCAGCGGCATGAAGACTTTCCAAAGGGTATTCTGGGGGACTGTGATAACATAGACACACACACACATATGAACACACAGGGGCATACAGAAAACATGGGCGAGCACATGCAAACATTCATGCATACACGCGCACACTCTCTCTCATCTCTCATGAGCTGTGTTTAAGGGATTGAGACACCACCAGGGTGTAGCTTTCAGAGACGGTGCTGATGGCAGCATGTAGGCCACTATTAAAAGGGGATGACTGTGTTATCTGCTAGAGGGAGGAGTCGCCCATTTCCCTCCACTGTATATTCCCTTTTCAAAGACATCTTTAATATTCCTTACCACAAAAACTCTCCTGGATCATTTAAAGGATAATTCTGGTGTTATTCTATATTCTTATTACAGGCAACAAACGACTGAATCCCATGAAAAGACCAAAACTAAAAATATGATCACCTGCTTCTCCAAACTTTCTGACTTCCCCACTCTCTGTAGTCACACTCAAGACGTAAATGTTTAAAAAAAAACTGCTCACAAATAGTTAGACTTTTTAAAAAGGCTCAGTAATTTCCTAAAACAGCTGGATACTGGAGTTTCTAGCAATCAGGAGGAAACTCTGCAATTGTTGGGACCTATTTTCAGCTGCGCATTAATGCACATTTGGTGCTCTAGTGAGAATTTCCAGCAGCAGGAATTTCCAGCTACAGTGCATCTGCCCTTGATAGTAAAAAAAACATGTCACCCAGTGCAACAGTGTGGTTCTTGGTTTACTTTTGACAGTTTTCGAACAACAATAGAGCTGTTATTGCACAGAAGAATACGATATATCAAGTTTAGATACACACACAAGACTTGTTAGAATTAGTTCTGTGTTTTTTTTGTTTTTTTCATGGGTTTTCTGGGCAGAAAAAAAGACACAATAGGTTATAGCTTCAGATATGAAACAAACTAGTACTTCATTGTTGCAGTTGGGGCACAAACCCTGCAGTATATTTACTTGATTCTCCCAAAAGTGAGCCAGAATCAGAATTTTAGGCTCTGCTGAGAGTTGTAGCCGACTCCAGACTTGAACCTGTGACTTTTTTATATCAAAGAAGCAGATATTTTCAAATACAGCCGGATTGATGATTCAGAGTGGAGAGTTTCATGCCCATCGTGCTTTATCGGTGCTTCAAGTGCCTAACATTGTCTATGCAGAAAATGAATGGGACTTGCCGCCGCCTGAATGCTCAAAATAGCTCTCCTACCTTTAGCTACTTTATATGAATCAGGGAGATGAGGAGGGGGCAGACCCTGCACTCCACACTCACTCGCTGCTCTCTCAGGTGATGGAGAGGTTATATTTGCAGCTTCTTTTCGAAAAAGAAAACAAACAGCGGAGGACCGGAAGAGGAAAATAATGAATTAAAGCTTAGGCATTATAATTCTTGTGAGGGAAGACTCCGAACCCCCACACCCCCCACCCCAACTCCTATTTAATCGGATGTAATCTACCTGCTTGGCAGCATTCCAATCAGATAGTTTCAATTATGCTCTTGTAATGCCACTCTGCGAGGAGGGGGAAAGTGCTGAGCAGAGCACTTTGCAGGCGATTTGCAAATAACAGCAAGGGAGTCTTTTAGAGAAATGACTGAACAGGAAGCCGGAGAGTTGCTGGAGTTGACAGCTCTCTCACTCTTAGGTTTGCTGGCTTTGGCGGCGATGGCGTGTTTTGCATCCCACCTCCTCCTCCCCATGACAGCAGCTGTCGGGACAGTAAAGTGCCACTGAAGGTGGCCTCCTATGGTAATACGGAGGTAATTATTTTCCACTGCTGCACCACCATCTCACAACCAGGCAGGCAGGTTGGAGCCTCGGGAGCAGTGCGCAAAGGCAGCCGTCCCCGGATCTCAGTGACACTCGAAGTTATTGAGTTAGTAGTATGCAGTCTGCGGTGCTTGGGAGTCAGCAATTCGGTATTTGTGTTCTCCATATGTGTATTTGCCCCCAGTGTCAGCGTGCTGCTGGCCTGTCTGAGCGCCGAGTGAAAGTTAATCTGGATGTCTGCAAACACGCGACTGCGCCTGCCGTGATAAAAAGCCAGACAGACAGAGCTGGAGGACAGCGGTGCTCAGTAGTCTGGCAACATACGCTAAAGGTCGATAGTGTCATGTGTGACCGATGAAACAGATTGACCCGCAGGGCTCTGGTACCTTGTCACCCTCCACGGTCCCAGCATCTGTCTGCAATGTGTCACCCCCAGGGCCCAACATGGCTACTCAGGCTATTAACCTCCAGCGCGCGAGGACACAGCAGAGTTAAGACCCCTCCGCCCGTCTCTCTCTGTCACAAATCCACTCCTTACCAACCGGCCCGCCGCCCAGCTTAGTGCATTTTCCGGCTCCTGTGTCCTTTACCACTTGTTAACCTCTGGTCCGGACACCGTCAAGCCCGGGCGGGACTTAGGAAGCTGCCACCAACGTGCCCTACCTGGATGGCTGCAGGGGAGACAAAGTGGGACCTTGAATCAAACAACTGTCACTGTTAACAATGTATGTCACCATCTCGGAATGGGCCATAAAAACCAAATAAATGACGGCCATTACAGTGGAGATTGTGATTATGATAATGAGAATAATAAAGGCGATCATCATTACGATCATGATGATAATGATAATACTGTGATGATGAATTATAATGAATAAATCCCTACCCCATTTCCTAAATGGTGGGAAATGTATCACTAAGAGAGGCCTGCAGCCATGTGACAGCCTTGGAGCAGGGTGAGGGTTATCACCGTGCGAGTGTGTGTGTGTCATTTGAACCGTTTGTACTCTGGCAACAACCTACTCTCTTTTCACGTCTGTATCAGTACAAGATTGTGCCTGTGTATGTGACTTCCCAGCCAGTGTATAGTGTGTTTGCCATGCTCAGAGAGCACTTCCCAGGAGACCTTGCAGTTTACATATCACATTCAAACAGCTTTTGTGCTCAATATCTGCCACTTCCACTCTCTCATTTCTCATCCTCCCCTCCTCTCTCTGTGTTTCTTTATTTAGTCCCTTTCCAGAGTCACCCACACTAAATCAGGGCTCATTTTTGTTCGTTTTATTCATTTGCTTGCCATTGCGAAACGGAGACTGTCCCCTATCAGAGAAACCACAACATTTGTTTTTGTTCAAATGCCCAAAACAAACTTTATCTTTTCCTGATGAGTGACCTCTTGTGGTCATGGGGGTAATTACTGTGTTCTCTCAGAGGCAAATGTGGAAGCTGTGCAGTGCTGTTGAACAGATTTGGAAAACCTCTTAGGAAATCCGGGGGAAGCTTTGCTGTTCATTTCCTGTCACCCACCATCAGTCAGCGCTGGTCTCTTTAAACCATGACCAACTCTCTCCATAGTTCAAGTATCTGCCTACCAAGATCTATAAAACTCACTAATTAACAGAGTATGTTGTTTTTATCTGTATAAGACTACAAGTCAAATGCCAGTTTGTGGTTTTTGGAGCTGAAACTATTTGGGCAAATCTTGTTTATTGATCTGCTCAGTACATGTGAGCACTGTTTCCAGCTTTAGAGTGACTTGTCAGAAATGTATGGTGTGTAATTACAGCTATTAATATACATTTTAGGTACAGTGGTGCCATACCTGGCAACGTCACTGGGGCAAGACTGCAGAAAGTAACTGCATTCCACTGCCAGCACACAACTCCACTTACTGTAAACCTTCAAATTGTTGTTTTTATATCTGTGTTTGTGCACAGAATAAAAAAACAAGATAGGTATTAACTAGTGAGCAGCAGAGGTGTTAGTAGCGTGGTAGAGATTTTTATACTACACCATTTGCTGAATCATTCTACACACTTGAGAAAAAGAAAATGAGCAGAGTTAGAGATTTTTGTAAACTTATTAAAAATGTACATATAAAATTGTACACTTATAAAATGCAAACAAACCGAGCTGGTCTCCAGAGCAGCTAAACACTGAATGCCTCAACTTAAATACAATTCTTCACCCTTTCCAGTATACATCATAGGCCCACCAATGTATCAGAATCACCTAAATTCTCCTCTCATGTTCAGGAGCTACATGATGTTTTCATCAAAACCTCGTACAATCTCTGTTCAGCCTGTCTTGTGTCCTTGCACAACATCTTCTGAGCAGGTGAAATGACACACATGGGGCTTACAAATCTTATCAAAGCTGTCTTGGACAGTTCACACATGGCCCTTCCTCCCATATCATGATTTTCACCCTTCTAAATATTTACCATCATTACATTTAGCTTATGTGATTATATATTCCTACCTTCTTATATGTAAACTTGAGTACAGTTTTCCAATAGTCTACACATATTTTTTTAAAGTTTGGACAGTTGTTTCGCTCTGCGTTCAGTTTTAATGCTAAGCTAAGCTCATTTCCTCCTGGCTCTTCCTCCATATTTAATGCTCATGTACTCATACTGTTTTATATATATATATATATATTTATAACTCTCTGTAAGAAGCAAATAATCCCTTTTCCAAATGCTTGACTATTTATTTCACTAATGAGGTTCAGCTGCTTAAACTTCACCAAACTGTAACCACAGAGGCAGCAGGTCAGTAAACACTTTCATAAACAAGTTGCACAAAATACATTTTCACATTTTTAGAGCCATGATCTCTTATGCCAAATATGTGCAGACAGATTTATTCCACAATAGCAAATAAAAAGATAAACTGTGCAGCTGACCAGTGAGGTTTTGTCCATAGAAAATAAAACTGCCTCAAAAACGAGGTCCATCTGAACAGACAAGCCACCAGCACCTTCAGTGAAATTCATCACTGGTGTCACAGAGAGAAACAAGTGGAATTAGTCATTGACATCAGACATGTCATTTGTATAGAAATGTCAGCATAGCATTCGCGTAATGATGGAAACAACAACGCTGAGGGCTTTGGGCCTCGCACTCTGATGGCTGTGTGCAAACGTCACCAATAATGTGTCTTTAGTCTAGACATGTCAGGGCTCTGTGGGATCTATATTCACGCCTTTTTGTCAGCGCCTTCAATCTTCCCTGTTGCTCAAGAGCTAAGTGCAAGAGATTAATAAGTGGATTTGTTATGCACAACCTCAGGTTTGACACTATAAGTCATCGGCTGTTTATCGCTTTGGCTTTCTCGCCAGATTGAAAAATGGCAGACGCTGAGTAAGTTAGTCAGCCAGGCCTCCTACCCCACCCTGCACCCTGCCACCCTCCTTTTTTCCACCCCCTTCCTCCACATACTTCAGGACCAGGAGGTACAGTATACTGTAGCAGCTAATGAGCAGCTTGTGTCTTTTCTCTGTTTGTTTCCCTCTGGCAGACAGATGATGTGACGCAAACAGAGGGCTCTCAGCAGCTCCAGCTCCAGCACTCAGACTCTTCAGAGAAGCAGCAGCCCAAAAGGTTACATGTCTCCAACATTCCCTTCCGCTTCCGGGACCCTGACCTAAGGCAAATGTTTGGGGTGAGTACCCAGAAGGATTACTCCAGTTTATTATTCTTGTAGGTTTGTTGCTCGACTATGAAACCACTGCACTCGCCAAGTTAATCTTCTGCAGCAAAGTCTGTAACACAAACACTCAGGTGACCAGAAACGCAATAAACAAAACAGCAGTTTACAGATTATCTAAAGGTCATTAAAACCACTTTATTTGGATGTAAAACGCAAAGTTGGCACACCCAGAATGTTAAATGGTATTAATCCTCATCGCAGTGTTTTATAGTCGAGGGGCCCAACCTCGCCTGAAACAAAGAGCACCTCCACTAATGTCAGAAGAAATTATTACATCTTTATGAAATGGAATATTTGGCTTATTAAGCTTCAGGGAAAACAAGCTAAATCACACAACCACGGCTGCTTATTTAATGAGTGAAGCCAGTGCTTAAACTGTCATCTAGTTAATGCATTGATTAGTACATTGTCAGGGAGGGGGAGAGAATGCGTTCTGAGTTTTTACAAGTGATAATCAGTCACAATCAGGTAGTGAACTCGCTGCTGCACTGCAGGTCGAACACTGGGCAGAGGTTCGTTGAGCTATGGAACCCAGTGCGATAATGATTTTACTGTTTAGCTCTCCCGCAGAGGTTTAGTTTGCCCTGTCAGACTTCTTTGTAGTTTCAGTGTCTTTCTTTGCAACCGAAATGATGGTCAAAAAAAGAAAATAACAGAATTAACTTCTTCTGTTTTGTTAAATAGCTTTGTTCTCATCGTGGGAGAAGATCTTAAGTATCTTCCACCGAACTGTCAGTCAGGGCTGAGCATTTTTCACAGGTTGCTCATACGGAGTGGTCAGCACACCACAGGTCCTCGACAGAAATTCTCTCTTTCTCTCTCTCTCTGCCTCTTGGCCAATTAATGAGGCAATATATAGTTCAACAGCTCACCCTTGTGTCTCACAAAAGCCTCAATAAGAATTGAACCAAACACCCCCCGATTCAATAACGATAATGGATCTGAATGGAGACGATTGCCAAAAATGTACTTTAAATGTTATGCGCTAATTGGACCATTAGACCCAGAGGCGTTAATTTGCGTTGTTATGAAGACAACATCCAGCTGATGATATTAATTACTCGAGAGCCCTAGCTGTGGCTTTATAAATTGCAGACAACATGGCTGCTCTCTCTCCTTCTCGCTCTCCCGCTCTCTCTCTGATTGTTGGCTTTATTGTTCCCAGCTCCGGCGCAGGTCGTGTGGAATCCAAATCACCTCAGTAATTAGCTTGGAGGCTTTGTGTAGCTGGCCGGCGCATGCAGATATATGATACAAAATTGATCGCAGCCCACCCAGTCCCCCTCAATCACCGCGGCCTCACCCACATGTTGCCCGTTCCTTCTTGTTAAGCGCAGCCTCCTCTGCCGGTTTGGAATAGCGGAGGATTGAGGGATTGATTGTCTTGGGTAGAGCTTGGCAAGGAGATAGCTGGTCCGCTCCACCCTCTGACATGGCCTCCACAATGGGCCTTTGTGTGATCAGCGTGTGCAAAGCCTCATCCTTCTAGCTCTAATGGCTTCTGGAGCGCCACCGGCTCAATACGCCATTACTGTTACGCATGAGTGAAACCCACAGACATGCAGGCGGGAAGACAGAGGAGGAAAACAGTGGAGGTGCTGCACAGCTCGCTAGAGAAGGCCTCCACTGCAGAGCAAAGCCCCGCCAGGAGCTCCATCTGCTCCCACACAGCACAGGACAAACCTTCCACCACTGTTTTAACAACAGTAGACAGCCAGCACCCTAAAACAAGTAGGGAGGGCCCGGGATTCACCCTGCACACCACAGGGTTAAGGGTGCTGAGAAACCTGTGAGCTTTTAACGAGGCGCTGAATGAAGGCCTCATTAGGGCAACCACAGCGGACGTTAATCAGTAATTAGAAACTGTGATCTCTGAGAGCTAGTAAGTGTGAGGGGAAATGAAAACACTCCAAGTGTGAGCAAGCTCTGTGCAGCGCCCATGCTGCGCTGCTTGAGGGTGCCCTCGTTTATGCGACTGGCTTCTTCAGCAGTGCTTCTCTCAGTGCACGTAAGGGCTCTCACAGCACTCCCCGGAGCAATCAGGACCTCTGCC
>OMNN01028515.1:0-16658 GCA_900302755.1 Chromis chromis | reverse complement strand
AAGACTTCGACAACTATCTGCAACATTAAGAAAGCAATACGAAGGAAGACGTTTTGCTTATATTTGACAACATTTTCAACACTGCAACATTTTGGGTCTATCTATGTGGGTTGGCCATATATGTACACATGAGTTGTAATATGTCATAGATTACATTCTGTTGAACTTAATTGTAAAAATGCATTCCTTATTTAAAATAATGAATGCTCAGTGTGCTATAGTTAGTAATCAGACAATTTGAAAAACATCACATATGAATAAGTAATTAGAAACTACACACATTGATGAAGAGTTTAGGCAGTAACTCAAAAACATCTATACAGTGATGTGCTTTAAGATATGTAAAGGGGCAAAGCAAGCTGTGCATGAGAAGGTGGATGCACGCAGATTCAGTTGTTCTACATGATCATGCGTACATGTTTTCAGGTAAACTGAAAAGCATTTAACCATTGTGCAAATAAGGGATTAAATTATTGATACAAACCTGCATTGGCTCCTTGAATTGATCACTTCCTAATCTATAAAGCTTTGTTAAGTTCCAGTTCTTATAATTAGCATTCACACATGTAAGATACATTTAAGATACATTCTACAGAAATAGGAATAAATGGAATCCAAGCATCCATTTTCCACCATTTCTCAACCAGGCCTGGGTTGTGGTGACAGCAAGCTAAGCAGAGAACATTCCTTTAACTCTGACACTTTTTCCAGCTGTTTCTTCTGTAGAGCATCCCAAGGTGCTTCAAGAGAAGATGAGATATGAAATCCCTCCAACTGGGACTGTTCAGGTTTCCTCCCTGTTGGACATGCTTGAAATATCTTCACGGGGACCAGATGCAGGAACCGCCCCATCAAATCAAGCTCATCTCGACTGTGTTTCTGGTATCTCGGTCTTTACATCACTATCTGGAACTCATGACCATAGGTGAGGGTTAGAACGTACTGTAGATCTACTGGTTAATGTTTTTACCCTGACAGTCCAGGACTGCATCAATGTTGCACCTGATCTCAAGCTGCATCTTAGCCTCACTGTGTAACAGGATACTACTGCTACAACTACTCCACTTCTCCACTTCACTGCCTTTCTGGTCTCCGAAGACACTTGCATGAGGCATGAAGGTTCTAATACTCATTTGAAGCACACTCAAAAGCTCAGAAAAACTACTTCACCAGAAAGAAACAGAAATACTGTCTGGAGGTCAGCAAGCTAGGCACCTAAAAGTCACAAACAGAAGAGGGGAGCTTTTCTGGAGCCTCATGCCCGCTGGCACAACAATTGTTTCAGTTATATAAGAGCTGAATGGTGTGAAGCAGCCACCTGGCTTCCACAAGACGTCCTGACGTACACTGTCCTGTTCTGCAAAGGCAGAAAAGCAGTTCTGCACAGCTTTACCTTGACACAGACACATATAGCAAATCAAGAAAGAGAGCATCTTTTGGTTAAAGACCTATCAGAAAGAGCTGTGCCATACCATGACTGACATTCAGGACAGAAGCCATACTGCACAAACAAACCAGTTTTTGGACAATGACTTCATTTTTGTAATTTGCCTCTGTGCACCACTCTATTTGATTTGAAATGTAGCAATCAAGATTTACCTCAAGTGTTGACTTTCAGCTTTAATTCAAGGGGTTTAACAAAAATATTGCATTAACTGTTCAGGAATTACAGCCATGTTTTACATTCTCCTGCCATTTCCACAGAATTTAAAAGTAGGTGGACAATTTACTTTCATGGCCAGGTGTGGTGTTTCCTTGTTATTCCATGACAAATTAAGAAGATAAAAGGACTGGAGTTGAATCCAAGTGTTGAATTTGAATTTGATACCAAAGTTTCCTTGAACATATGCTCATCATCATTTCCATATGCAGTCAAAAGAGGTGTTGATGCAGGTGAAAGAGGCCATCATTAGACTGAAAATACAAAACAGACTTATCAGGGAGACAGCAGAAACTTTAGGAGTGGCCAAATCAACAATTTGGTGTATTCTTAAAAAGAAGGAATGCGCTGGTGAGCTCAACAGCACCAAAAGGCCTAGAAGACCACAAAAGACAACTAAAGTGGATGATAGCAGAATTCTTTCCTTGGTTAAGAGAAACCTCTTTACAACATGAAGCCAAGTCAGGAACACTCTCGAGGAGGTCGGCTCATCATTGTCAGAGTCTACAAATGAGAGACGCCATGATGAATTTAAATACAGACCATTTCCCTCAAGATGGAAACAAGAACAGAAAGATTTTGCAAACTTTGCTAAAAAACATTAAAAGCCTGCCCAGAACAGATAAAACCAAGACAAACCTGTAGCAGAATGATGGCAGTAGAAGAGAATAAAGAAGGAATGAAAACTCATGATCCAAAGCAGACCACATCATCTGTCAAACATGGTGGAGGCAGTGTTGTGGCATGGGCAAGTATGACTGCCAGTAGAACTGGGTCAATGGTGTTTATTGATGATGTGACTGCTGACAGAAGCAGCAGGATGAATTCTAAGGTGTGCAGGGCTTCTGCTCTGATTTAGTCAAGTGCTAGAAAACTGACAGGAAAGTGCTTCATAGTGCAAAAGGATAATGCCCCAAAACACGAGCTTCTTAAGGTAAAGAACTGGAGGAGTCAGTCACCTGACCTCAACCCAACTGAGCTGCTTTACACATACTGAACCAAACAGAGGGCAGAAAGACTCACATACAAGCAGCAACTGAAAGTGGCTGCAGTAAAGGCCCAGCAAAGCATCTCAAGGGAGGAAGCTCAGTATTTAGTGATGTCCATGGGCTCCAGATTTCAGGGAGTCGATGACTGCAAAGGATTTGTATCCAAGTATTAAAAATAATCCTTACATTTATTATTATTTATTATTTATGTTAGTTTGTGCAATTACTTTAGATCCTGGTGCATTTTTTTCTGTTAATTCCCTTGAATTAAAGCTGAAAGTGCAGACTTCAATCACATCTTGATTACGTCATTTCAAATACATTATGGTTGTGAACAGAGGCAAAATAACAAACATTGTGCTCCAGTCCAAATACTTATGGACCCAACTGTATATATATGTTTTGGAATATGATGAGACATTCAAATACTATTGAAAAGCTAATTAAAGCAGCAGCTTTATATTTCACTATTCCCTGTCTAGATGTTCCGACTCTTCACTTGTTTTTTTGTTTTGAAACAATGAGTCAGAAAACAGCAAGCACACAGGCTGCACCAGTGATGAGTGGATCTTGTAGCTTTTCCTGATGTTAGTTTCACTACCTCTTTCTAAGGCTATGAGGTAGAAATCAAGACCTTTAGGGAGTCACCGGACTGACATGTTGCCCCAGCTTAGCGGCCCTTTTTAGCTCTGCTCGTCAAGCTGCAGTCGCACATCTGCACCTATATATCAAAGCCATGCACAAAAACATTCCTGAGAGCAAAGCAGAGGTGATTTGTGTGCCTTGCTCCTTCTTTTTTGATTAAAATTCATCTGTGATCTAACTGTTCTCTCGGCTAAAAGCTATACCTTCTAAATCAGTCATCCGTCCAGAACTTAGACCTGCACCACATTAAGACCAGCACTGACATCACAACTGTTTCCCCTCTCCCCGCCGCCCCTCATGCCTCTTTCATATATTTTCTCTTGTCCTCAACAGATGGACAACCTTGCAGCCAGAGATTTTTTTAAGTGTTTAATAAATGTAATACAACCTATATAGTGTTGAAGAAAGGGGCCTAAACCAGAACCATGTGCACTGAGTGGATGGCGGCCGTTAGGGGCCATGGCTAATGTGGTTCAACATGTGGACCCGGCCATGCAGGAAGGTTCACTGAAATGCTGGACAGTTTATGACCTTCAGCGTTGTTCCCTCAAAACGTAGACGGTGTCCTTACACTACTGCTCTCTAATTTATAGCGTGATATTTTGTTTTTAAATGCACCAATGTATCCTCTACGCGCGGAGAGTAATAAAAGGATACAGGTGATGTTGGAATGCAGTGTCTTTCATGTTTTTATCTCACAGAGCAAGTACTGCGGTATTATGTTCCTACAGAGGGTAATATATGAAAGTGTTTGACTTATTGTCAAATTAAGGAAGAGTGTCTTGACCCTGGTTGTGTATCTGCATGCCTCTGGTCGTTATTTCATCCAACTCAACCTGACACTGCAAACCACAACAGATAATAAAATATTCCCGAAAAGGAATGTGAGCAGTGATGGGACCGGATAAATCATAAACACTTGCAAGTGCACCAGCAGCTGTGCAGTGTGGATACTCACGCTAAAACCTCTATTAGATCTTGTCTTCAGTTGTAAACAGAATCCAGTGGACTCCTAATGGCCTTTGGGGTTTTGTTTGTCTTCAAACTTTGCCCACAATGGCCACCATAAAGCTATCAAACAAGCCAATCCAATCTTCAAGAAGCTCTTTTGCAATTATGTTTGACCCCTTAGTACATCAGTCACTGCAAACTCATGCTGTGCAGCCAAATGTTGCACAGACCCACTTTAATCCATGAGTGGGTCGTTTGGATAAATGCTTCTGTCACAGTGAATGCAGTTTTAAATTGCAGTATCCATACCTGTCATGGCAATTGAGAAAAAAAATATAAAAAGTGTTTATGTATAAAATAGTAGCTGCTAGGAAGGTTCCTAACTGAGTGAAATGACCAGGAAGTAAGCTTTGGTTTGATTCCCTAAAGGTTAAGGAAAGGTGCTTCAATGCTTCCTCTCTTGACCCCTTAAGCACAGGACACAATGGACCATCCTTTACTAAAAGAAAGGAGATAATGCCGTCTAGGTCTAGGCAATAAAACAATAGCGATATGTACTGGTGGTAGACACGTCATCAATAGCAATAAGCACATTTTTAAATAGAATATTTGACAGTTTCACTGAAATGCATCTGATGCAAACTGGCATGAAAGCACATAATGAAAAAACAAAGTTCAGTTGCATTGACAAACTCTAAGCGTGCTTCCTCTCTGGCTCATAGACAGCATCATATCCCTTGAAAATGGATGCTCTCCACCTGTCTCTTCCATGCAGGACTCTGCGACCACCTGGTCCTCTTGCTGCTTCCTGCATTTGCTGTTGTGTGACGGGCTTCACGGTCTAAAAACACTCACAACCCTGTGACCCCAACCACCTCCACCTAAGCAACACAGTCCTGACAACCTGATTCAAGGGATGACAGACTTTACATTGGGATGCGCATGGAGGTCCCTGTCCGGTGATAACCCGTCCAGGACAGCCGCTCTGAGCCTTAACCTCAGCACAGTGTGGCAGCCTCAACCAGATCGCCCTTTGTGTTCTTTATTTAATGCGTACTAAGGTCATTTCTTTGTCCCTGTTAATTATGTGTGTAAACACTATTATTTCTGTGTGTTATTATTGTGTTAATGTTAAAATTATTACCTGTGTGCCTTGATGAATAAGCTAAAGTGGTTACATTCATAGTAAACTTAAATAGGTCATTAAAATGATCAATAAATATCCATACCAAATTATCTAAAAAAATGTCATTCCACAATTTCTTGCAGGAACGACGCACCAAGTACAGGGGGATTCTTTTAACACTGTGGCTGTATTTTCCTATGTCTTCCTGAATTCTCCTTCAGATCTTTCCTCATGATGTTTTCCTTTAAGGTTAAGGAAAAGTGTTTATGAAAAGAAGTGGGCTGTTTAACCACAGCCAGTGTCTGTTGTTGTTAAATCAAGTGGGATAATTATTATATGTATTTTTTTTAGATAAAAATCTGTCCTGTTGACTGCTTCACAACACATGGAGAAGGATTTGATTTTACTTGTTAACAATAAAGCAAAATTATACACTGACACAACAAAAAATGTGATTAAGACTTGATGTCCCCTGTTTTTTTCCCCATCTTGCAGTTTCTATTATCTTATTACTAAACTCTAATTTCTAAACACATCAGATATTCCAGGTAGGTTTTTGGATTAATGCGTTTAAAAATTCCCCCTTAGAGCAGCCCTGAAAACACTGAATTTAAATATTTCCAATAAACATCATATAGCTGAATGAAAAATGGGAACAAGTGCCGACATCACATATGACAACTATATAAACCTGAAGATGGACAGAGTATGACCTCAAATCAAAATGTAAAACATGCTGTATGCATAAATTCATTTATGGCCAACTGAAAAGCCATTTTCAACACGAAAGGTGATATACAGCATCTGACCTACATTTACCACATATACATCCTGTCTAGCTAAGTGACAGTGTACTGTAATATCCACCTAATGTAATAGTTAATGTAAAACATGAGGGTGAGATCTTCAGATGCATTAAACGCTATCTGGCTCACATTTTTGTACAGCCTAATATTTCACTAAGCCTTAGCATTTCATTCAGAGATGTACTCTAGATAAGTGCAATAATCTCAGTTTGATGGATGGCCCAGCCGGAGCCTCAGGCCAGTGGTGTGTACATACTGCACTGGTTGCGGCAGAACGATAAAACCAACACAGGCAGGTGTGTTTGGTTAAGATGCACTTGTCAAGTGGGGTGACAACCATGTCTGTGTTCATTCAAGTGAACCCCTTATCTGCACCTCCATGTCCCACTCATGAGACAAAAGCACTTCCCATGTTTGTATGATTTACCTCTCAAGTAAAGTGCACCCTTGAGCACACGCACGTTGTGCACACACACACATGCACATATATCTTAAAGAGGACAGTGTGTTAGCAAAAACCATTTAAATAGCCTCTCATTACTGCTTACCTGTGTATTATGTCCTCAACTCGACACTGACAGTGGAGAACATCGTTATTTTTCTGTTTTTCTTTGGGCTTTTTTTCTTTTTCTCTTTCTTTCTTTTGGTCTTCCACAAGTTTTACTCGATTTTTTCTACTTTTTTTTTTAATCGACCGTTGTAGCTGCATTTTGAGAAGATTGCGCGTGCGTGACAGAGCGCGTGCGACCACCTTTTTTTGACACTTGAACTTTCACCGCGCGAGCAGGAAGTGACGCCAGACTAGGAAGTAAAGCTCTCGTCTCGCCGACAGCAGTGAACAGCAATGGAGTGCTACAACAACAGCTGCTAACGTTAGCTGGCGTCTGAAACCTCAGTAAACACAGGGTGAATGTATCAGTGGGAGCGGTTTGTGCTGAGCTGAAGCACCGAGTGTCCCTGAAGTGAAGCTGAACATGACTCCGAGGTAAGCCGCTGTGTGTGAGGTGCTCTGTGGGCTCAGTAGCAGCTAGCAGCGTCTAGCTAACGTTGTCTTGCAGTCTGACTGAAAGTAACAGCAACAACAACTCATGTAAACCTCATGTGTTGCCTAGCAGTGTTTAAAGTTACTTCACGGCCTGATTACATCTTAGCAGTCAGTTTGATAAGCAGATCGTTACGATAAACCTGTGGAAAGATGTTTCCTGACAGGACAGTTACACCTTAATGTGATTCAAGTTATGTCAGTTCTTTAGTGAGAGACACCCTGTAGAGATGAGTCATCTAAAGACACTTTGACAGACACATACATTTAAAAATAAAATAAAAGGGTGTCCTTTGATTTCTTGGGTTTCTATGTATACTTTTATAGGGCCATAACTTTAGTTAGTCAGGTTAATCTCCATCATTTATTATTTAAATTTGCTGGATAAAGCTCCATAATTGACAGTGCTTTATGGTCTTAGACTTACTATTAATTTTAGTATGGTAAAGTTGTATTTTATATTATTTTTGTAGGGCTTTAATCCTTAAAGATTACACTACTCAGTTAAATCACACCATGAACATAACATCTTTAAAAATTTTTAACCTTGATATTTGATTTGTTAGGTTAATTTGTAATGCCAATCTTGTTCCTCAACTGCAAAGCACTTGGTCGCAACGGCTGTCGCTTTAAATGTGCTATAGAAGTAACAGTGACTTGACCTAACCATTTTACTTAAACAGTTTTTTAAATTCCCAATTAGAAGTTCTATAATCAGTTACAGTGAATTTTAAAATAATGTGTTAAATAATGGTTCTATCATCCCACTGAGTGACTCACTAATACAGAGACAATAGACCAACATCAAAGTGTGGCTGAGATCATCAGGTTCTGTCTAGCAGGGGCTATATTTATAGATACTGTGCAAAATCATATAGCATAATTTAGTTTCTGTTTAGTCTGTATTTCCTGGTATTACTTATAAATCACGTGTTGTTGGAAATGACTGCCGTCAAAGTTGGCTGTAATCATGAGCTGGATTAATATCAATGCTCCCTGTGCTCCGACATGAGTCATGTTTCGGTTCTGGGAAAGATACCAATGCTGTTCTGTTTCTCTTTTTTGCAGATGACTCACCAGTGGCTTGGACATCTGTGATTTGATAGAAGATGAGGCTTGCTCAGTTTGTCAGACTTGTCATTGCTCGTAAAGATTGGTACCATAGTCACATAAACCCCACTGACATGGACAGCAAACTATAGTGAATTGTGATTGTTGCTTTTTGCACATCACACTTGATAACATTAGTAACTACATACATTATATTTTAGTTTGTATTGAATGGATTTCAGTTAATAACCAGTGCAGACAATGTCACTGGGCGAGCAATCTCAAAAGTGGTTTCCAACCCATGTCCAAGCCACTGTTCTTCAAGCAACCGGTTTACAGCCCAAGGGCAAAAATGGCACCAATGATGCCTACACCATCATCCAGCTGGGCAAGGAAAAGTATTCAACATCAGTGGCAGAGAAGACACTTAACCCTGTCTGGAGGGAAGAAGCCTCCTTTGAATTACCTGGACTACTTTTGGAGGGCAACCCAGAAGTATACGAACTCTGCCTTATAGTGATGCACCGCTCCTTGGTCGGGATGGACAAGTTCCTGGGTCAGAGGTCCATCAACCTTAACGAAATATTTGATAACAAGGAGAGAAAGAAAACTGAGTAAGTAACAATAACAATCATGCCCTAAATGTCACAACAAGCCACAATTTATAATTTGTAATAGGCCTACATTGGTTTACCTTTCTGGTATAAGCACTGATTCATTTTGCTCTACTGCTGTAGATTTCAAGCAGAATGAACTTGGTTGATGCAGGCAAACTGATTAAAATAGGCTAAACATTAGGGGTGTAACGGTACACAAAAATCACGGTGCGGTACGTTTCGGTTCTCAGTTGAGGGGAAAATTAATAATAAAAAAACAACAACTTAGCATTAGCCATCCCATTTGCTAGCCATACAGACTAGGCTTATCACAGAAGCGCCGGCAGGAGAATAAACGGTCCGTCACATCCTGTGGTCCACTGGAAACTCCTACTTGTTTTTAGTTCCACAATACTGTGCAACTGTCAGACGGAGAAGGTCCACCACAACTGTGGTCACTATGAGGTTTTAAGTTTCACAACAATTGTTTTAATGAAAAACAATTGTTCCCACAGTTGTGGCGGACCTTCTCCGTCTCACAGTTACACAGTATTGCGGAACAAAAACAAGTAGGAGTTGAATGTAAACAGTTATCGCAACGCCATTAGTTTACAATACTGCACCAGATGAACTGTTGACTACCTTGTAAAATCACAGTCAGATCCTTTCCAGAGAATATCTGACGCAATCTTCTGATTAATATGTGGACGATGGAGGACTTGGTTCAGGGAAAACTAAATCTAAAGAGCAGTCTCATTAGTTTATAGTAATTAATAATAGTAATTTTGCATATCACTAAATTGATATTAGTTGTCTAGTTTGAATCTTGAATTTTGATATAGAGCATTTCATACTGAGCGATTAGCATCACATGTACAGCATTTAAGCTCTTTTATATGTGATCCTTGTATCTTGTTGGTTGAGGACCAGACTACTGAGAGGAAGTGGAAAATATTAGCAGAGCTATTCCAGTCATAAGTGGATTATTACAGCATGTGCTAAATCAGTTGTTATTTGTCACATTTGCCACACGTTATTTCCATATTAGGCTACACCAATGTGCTGTGTTTTGCGTGTTATATTCTGCACTCTGTTTTCAATTAAGTTCATGACCTAACTCCTTTACACCGCATGATTTAAATACCATTGCATTGTCCTTTATTCTCCTCATGCACTTGTTTTAGAAATACATTTTATTAGATGGATCTTTGATGGTTTAAAGAGCAGAAATTAAATTGTTTGTAGCCCAGTAAAGGTGAACTGGTCTCACAGAAAGACAAGATTTATTGTTCTTCCTTAGTTTTAAACTATCTAACACAACTGCCACAGATGAGGTCGTACATTTGTGCTTAGTTCGTGACCACATATTGGTTAAACTTGAATATTTTCCATCTTGCCGACCCTGTATTGTTTGAGGCTTAGCAATGAATTGGCCTACATTGTTGAGAGATTATTTTTAGCTTAATCACTGACACGGTGAGCACCAGTTGGCCTAATTGAAACTAGTGGAGCTGGCCAAACATGTCTTTTTAACCACTCCTAAACTGACAGTTTTTCTAAGGTGTGACTAGAATATCTTTTTTGTCCTTACAGCCAAGAGACACAGGTTCGACTTTTGACTTTTTTCCTTGTGTTTTATTCTCAGTCTCAGTCTCAATGTTGGTGGCCAATAGTGGGTGTCTGTCTAACTGAGTCGGCCCTTTCATAAACGGGTGACTTTCGTCGGCTGTTTACCTGCCTTACAGTAAACCCATGCTGGGATAAGATTTACACCCTGTGACATTACTGTACAAAAGACTTGAGCAGAGAGAGAATAATGAGTAAATGGGAAAATAAACTAATGCACTGTAGATACCATCATAGCTTAAAGAGGCAATATTATATTTGGCTAAACTTGTGGTGTTGACCCATACAAGTCCAACAGACACACATTTCTTAACCCTACATTAAGCAAACAGGAACTGAATATCCAAATTGGATCTGGTGTTAATTAGCTCACTGTGTATTTCATCGTGGAAAGACATTAGCACACTTCCTCTTTGCCCATCAGTTGGGAGAATCACAATATGTTATAATCAGTGTGGATGGGTTTTATTTATTTAGGTGCCTGAACCGATGCACCTCGAGGCTGTGCACTTTTTCAGCAGAGGTCCTGTAATGGATATGCTCGTGTTGCTTGTTGGCCTAATCCCACACTACAGCCATACTTGACAATGATGCCGGGACCCTCGATACTATATCCACACTCCACAGTGGGTCTGTGTTCACCACGGCCCATCCGCAATGTTTTTGAACTGACATATTGGGTAGGAAAGCCCGTCTTGATATCTGAGTAGGCAGCCCATAATTATCGCACACCTGTGTTTGTTGATTGTGAGGAGTTTCCCAGCGGTCTGGGCCCGAGTGGGAGGATTGTGGTTCCAAGCACAGGGAGGTTTATCTTGGCCTTGAGACACACGTGAGGTGCAGCCCCGGCCCCACGGCAGCGGCATGCTGTGGCTGCTGATCAGTCTGAGCGCGGCGCACAGCCTGGGAATTGGACCCAACAAGGCCTTTCATGACTGAGCTCCTGGGCCACGAGCTAGACAGTTTAGAATAGCGTTCAACAGCTGCGGTTTTTTAAAAAGCCAATACCAACACTTTTGTTGGATTGAACTGACAACTGAAATTTCATGCTGGACTTTAAGAAATACAACAAATGTTCATTTAAATCCAGGAGGAAATATCGATAATGATATTAAAATAAATACAGTTATGCAAATATGTTTTCAGTTCAAGGCTTCTCCATTAGGAAAAAAATGATTACATTGATTTAAACCACACCATGATGGAGGTGGATGAAAAAACTGAGAATACACCCATACTTCTTTTATATTAATGTAGTAATTTCAGACAAAAAGCACTGATAAATACTTGTTTCGTCCTGATGCTGGTTTTCTAATGGACACTGTCACAAGCCCTATAACACTGAGGATACGTCTCATTAGCATGTATGAACTGTTGTGTCATTCTGCGATGTGGCTTTCCAGTTTCCCAATTGCTTGTCGTTGCATTTCTGAACAAAGGCCAGATTTGTGCAAATGCCACTTTATTTCGCTCAGAGCGAAGGCATAAATCCCATTACTTCCAGTTGAAAAAGCAGAGAGGTTAAACAAATAGAAGCCCAAACGCAGCCTGAAATGGTCTATATTATTCTGCAGCAGGCTATTTCTTATGTTCAGTTTGCAAAGAATAATGTTTATCCCCCTGAATGATAAATTGTATTCTCACTTGTGTCAAAAAAGTTCAAACGGTTTAAGCCCCTGCATTTGTGTGTAGCTTTTGGATTAGTCTGCTCAAATTAGCCTTTTCAGTGGTGTCCATAAAGAAGCAGTTAGAGCACATTAGAAAGAATGTGGGCTATTTTTCCATTTGTCACATTGTTTGATCGTGTAGGGACTTTTACTACATTCTGACTTTGTATACCTGTCTTCCTGAATTATGTGTAATCAACTCAGAGGATTTTTATAAATCCTGCTCTTTTTATATAAATTGTCTCATTGAATTTGCTCAGCCTAAGCTTCCTGCACTCTCATTTTAGCTGGTATTCCTTGGAGTCCAAGCCGGGGAAGAAGAGGAAAGAACGAGGTCGCATCCAAGTCAGCATTCAGTTCATGAGGAACAACATGACTGCCAGCATGTTTGACCTCTCCATGAAGGAAAAGCCCCGCTCACCTTTTTCCAAACTTAAAGACAAAATGAAGGGTCGCAAGCATGACAGCGGCTTTGGTGACACATCTTCAGCCATCTTGCCTCGCTCTGCCATGTGTGACTCGGAGCCCAGCCGTCCGTCCTTCGCGCCAGAACCACAACCTCAGCCTGAAGCAAAGGTCAAGAGGCCGCTACTCGCTGGTGCCCATAAACTCTCTGCAGCCCATTCCATGTCAGATCTCATTGGGACCCACTTTCGACCCAAACTGGACTCCATGAACTCCATAGACGAGAGTGGTGAGGACCAAAGCTTCTATTTTTCAGATTTATATTTGTCAGATAGGTTAAATTCTCAAAGGGGTAAACTTTGTTTCCTTCTTGGCAAATGTCCGAAGGGTGTTGATATAGTTTTTAAATGCAACCAGTGATGTTTCTTCACCAAGTCAAGCCACTAATGATCAGTGAGTCATTAGCAGCGTTTCCATTCCGGGTTTTTATGTGTGTTTAAAGTATCACTTTGCAAAAGTTCAGATTTCCAAAAAACTTTCTCAATTTCACAAGAGCGTTTTCATGCTTGCTTGTGGTGGTTTTAGACTTTTTTTTTTAAATTGTTAAAGTCCTTCATAGGTGATGGAAACACCTTTTCTGTTCTGACGTAGCAAACATTTAACTTACATGACTGATCAGCTGTTGCTGCTTCTTTTGTTGTCTTTGCTTTCAGACAGCATGAAACATGGCTCATACCAGCTGACATGAAAGAATGATTACAACTTGCCTGATTGAGAAAAAAATCCTGAAGACTTCTATTTTTGTTTTGTTAATTGTTAAAGCTTTGTTTCATCCCTCTTCTTTCAACATTTATAGCAGCTGACAAACAACTAATTTTGTTTCCAGGTTGTTCTACTCTTCACCGCCACCTTCTGACAGAACTACACATCTTAGTTTGATCACTTCAGAGCAATTAATATAAACAGGCCTAATTTTCTTTTTAAAAATTTTTTGTCACATTTTAAAAGTGTGCTTCAAATTCGCTTGACAGTTAAATGGAAATACGGCTATTGTTACATTCTGATATTCTTGTTTTCACGAATGGAGGACAGAGGTACAAGCTGGAGGCTGGTATGTCAAAAAGTTCAGACCAGGTTTAGAATTATACTGTTCTCTTAACACAGTGTTATGGTTGTTTACTTGCTCTAAGAATCTGTTTCTTCTTGACTTGTGACTGTCTCAATACAGACACAGGATGCTGTTGCCATTTCTAGTGGCCATCAGGAGATGTTGAAAGAAGTTACAGAGCTCAAGGAATATTTAAAGATATTTAAATTTATGGGGCGCCCCGATAGCCTAACGGTTATGTCGCGTCACCCAAGTGCTAAGGTGTAGCGGTTGTGCCGGGTTCGATTCCAACCTCGGGCGTTTACCGCATGTCCTTCCCCACTCTCTCCCGTTTCCAACTCTATCCACTGTCCTATCTAATAAAGGCATAAAAGGCCAAAAATAAATCTAAAAAAAAAAGAAAAGATATTTAAATTTATCAGTCTTTGGCCTTTATTAATTTATGTTTCTATCCTATATAAAACTGACCTGGTAAGTGACCTGATAGCAAAGTGGTTAGGGCACGTACCACATTTAAGCAGCGAGTCTCCAGTCCCTGAGTTAATGCTGCTGTAACTAATAAGAGTTGCCTTGTAAAATCACATTTATTACACCAAATAACAGGTTCAATAATGATAATAACAATGCAGTTTTACTTTTGCTGATGAATTGAAGTTTTTGTGTAGTAGCTGCCACTTGCACTGTCCTGCATCATGTAGCAGCAGAAAAAGAGAAGATGGTGTGAACTGGACTGGTTATCTTTCATCTCTGAAAATATCTATCTGTAATATCAGTTGCTGAATATCATTCATCCTGGACATTACAGATACAATATGGTCACTTGTGGTAAAATGGTAAAATTCACATTTCTGCTAAGGTAAGCTGCAATCAGGCAGCTATCAGAACTGTGTGATATTTATATCCAGTGACTCATCTGTTGTCCTCTAAATATGACTATTCTATGAATAATCAGAGGCTAATAACTTGTCAGAGGCAGGTTCCTTATGATGGTTTTGAGAAAGCTTCTTTTTGATATTTAGATTGCAGGGAGGAGAATGTATCCAAACTTCTGAAGGTAGGAGTGCAGTTACAGATGGTGAAGGGCATATAAAGATATATATAAATTTAACAAAGCATCCTAAATCATTGCTGATGAGAGATTAAATGGAAATGCTACAAGACCAACCTGAAAAATAGCATGAGTGATTTTTACAGGTTTCTTCATGTCTTTAAAGCTCTTCACAAGTGTTAAGGATTTGATTGCTTTGATTTGACACCATCAGTGATTGGACTGGCTTTTAAAAAGGCTGATAATCCTTAAATCTATCACAGATCTCACATAAAATGAAGCAAAACAAATTTAAAAACAATCACATATTTTGCTATATGTTTTTAATGTAATTGGTTCTCACCATAGAGTTTATCAAAGCGACGTCACAGGTTGATGTAATGTTTTTGGTTTCTCCTCCAGGAAGTACAGGTGGCCCTCACAGGCGTTCCCAGAGCGAGATGCCAGGCTACCAGGACGGCGAAGCACACAGTGACCCTTTCACTGATATCAGTGACACCCTGCCACAGAAGTATGCCACGCTCCCACGCAACCGCAACCCATTTGAGGGGGAGCACGGGCAGCTGTGGGACCGGACCGAGCGGAAGGAGAAAAAGGAGAAGGTCAGCCTACTGGAACGTGTGACGGGGAAGAAGGAAGGCCGCAAGACCAGCAATGGAGGGCGTTCGGGGAGCTCTGGAGACCTGCGTTCCCCCAATCCTTTTAGTGGAGACTCACAAGCAGACACTAACCCCTTCAGCTCCAACTACAAAGCCAGGTACCTTTTGTTTTTGTCGGTTTTTGGCTATCTTGCCTTCAATCAGTTTGTTGTCTGAGGTTGTTGCTTGTTTCCTTGTAAACAGTCCATTAATTAGTCATGTGACCAATGTGTCATCGTAGATACCAAGTATTTAATACAAGATTCAAAATGTTCTCAAATCATTATTACTCTTGGTGGTCACAGATATTTGCAAGAGAAACACAAAAGGCCATAAATTAAACTATCTTTTCAGAATAATCTGTAAAAAGGTTGATATATATACATATTTTCAGTATAAAGGAACAAACTCTACACTTAATGTAATATGTAAATATAATATTTCAAAACACAGCAGCATCCAATATTCTACATCTCTTTATATTAATGGATACTCTTCGCTAATCTTTCAAATCAAGTTGTAGCAGACTTGAAAACATCCATCCTGTTAGTCTGTTCTTGGAAACAAATGTATATAAAACTGTTACAAGTCAAATTCCTCATTTATCTGTCTCGGGCCCAGTTTAGAAATCCAAAATATGCAGCAACTTCTGCACATGTGCGCCTGTCTGGTTTACACAAATATAGAGTGAATGTAGGGCTGGGCGACGAAGCCAAAAAACTGATCATGATAAGGTTTATTTCAGTCAGTATCGATAATTATTGATAATTTGTCATGACCTCCTTTTTCAATAAAGACTAGCAGAAAGTTTTTTGAATTTAGCCACTTCTTTTGTTTTATAAAGGTGCACAGGTAATAATTTTAATGTTGAAGCAACAATGAAAAGCACACACACTGAACTTTGTGTTTTAATTATGTTTTTGCTGGCGTTTATCTGTTTGTTTGTTTGTTTGTTAGCAAGATAACTTGAAAAGTTAGCAACGGATCTTAATGATTTTCAGGAAATGTTGATAATGAGACAAGGAGCAGATGATTAAATTTTGGTGATGTTCTGGATTACCATCTGGATCCAGGAATGTTTTTTGTGGATATCACAAAGGAGGAGGCATAGCTCAATAGGATGAGCATCCGTCTACAAATCTGCGGGCCCTGGTTTGAATCCTGTCAGGGCCAATGAAAAAAGTTTTGTAGGGGCGGCTGTGGCTCAGGTGGTAGAGCGGGTTGTCTAATGATTGTAAGGTTGGCGGTTCGATCCCCGGCCCCTCCACATGCCCAAGTGTCCTTGGGCAAGACACTGAACC
>OMNN01028514.1:0-16079 GCA_900302755.1 Chromis chromis | reverse complement strand
ATAATAAAAAAAAATTAATAAAAAAAAGAGGATCAGCAATAGGAGAAGATGAAAATATGATCTCCATGAAAAAATATGACAAACCTATTGACAGAAATGACTAAAAACAGAGTTCTTTTGGCTATTTTAAACACTTTACATGCTTTGGAGACGATCTCTGACTTCAGAGTGTCAGTCTCCCGTCTGGCTCAAACTGTCCCACAAGACACCAGTCTGACATTGAGGTGCAGCGCGAGTCAAGCTTTGCCGTAAACCACACAACAAAGACAATTTATTGTCTGAATATCAAACCCATCCCCGCCTCAGGGGTTTTTGTCAAATCTGCATCATTTAAAGTGCTTTGACAACTAGCACTCCTGTTGACTCTGTAAACAGATCCTTGGATTAAAGGCGACATTGGATAAAAACTCCTGTAATCTACATGTAATTTGATGATTATGAATTAAGAACTGAAGTGACAAGGAGCACCTTTTTAGTATGATGAGAACGTTTATCGGCGTGGACATCAGAGATCTTGCTACAAGCGGAAACATTGATTCCCGCTGATGAGAGCAGGTTTGATGCTGTCGGTTCGGTTCAATCTGACTGAGTTATGACTCGGAGAGGAAGCGGTGTGATGTTTGTGGCAAATTGTGTCAGTTGAGTGAAAGGAGATTAAAATTTGGATTCTATTTGTACTGTTTACATCTCTTGTATGCACCATCCTGGAGGTCAGGTGTATATACATTAAATAACATTTGCTAGTTATTGCATTAGTACATTATCACTGTCACTATCTGTAAAACTAATGCAGAGACACTCCTATCCTATCTGGTCTCCCTAAGAAGGCGATAATTCCACTCCAACTATGAGTTCTCACTAAGACCAGAAGCAGAGCTCACATTATACCAATTTTACAGCCTCCACACTGGTTACCTGTTGCTCTTAGAATTGATTTTAAGGTCCTTTTATTAGTTTATAAAACCATTAATGATCTTGAGCCTCCATATTTATCTGATTTGTTTTTATCTTATGAACCCTCAGGTCTTCTGGTTGTGGCTTGAAAATTAAATCTAGAAGCAGACCTGAGGTGTGGATATTTTTAAAATCAAACTCAAGACCTAATGTTTTAGTCAGGCTTTTGATTGATTGGATATATTTTATTTATTTATCTTCTTAGAACCAGTTTTATTTATTGATTTCTCTATTTATCCACTTATTTACATATTTTAGTCTATTTAATGTACAGTTTATGAATATATTTTTTATTTTTTATTATTCTGTTTTATAATCTTTGACTTCTGTTTCTATTTCCATCTCAATTTTAATAACAAATACTTAATTTATTTATCTTATTTTATTTCATTTTATCTCAGCCAGTGTTTCCTCATTGCATGTGTTATATAGGATAGCGTTTCCTCAGGTTTCTCAATAGAGTCCTTTATTTATAACATGATGTTGGGGGTGGGGGGTTGTTTGTACTGTTTTATTGCGTTCTTATTTCTATTATCTGTAAAGCACTTTGTGTTGCATTGTATTTGTATGAAAAATGTTCTATAAATAAAGTCTGATTGATTGATATAAGAAGAATTGACATAGGAAATTGTCTCAATGTTTCACTGATGATAACTTCCATTATTCTTTATTGAATTTAATGTACTGGGCAAATGGTTTGTGAGCGCCGCCTGTGTCTTGTCCGCTCATCTCTGTTTTTGCTTTGTATTCCATCTCCTGCCAAGGCTAAATCACAGTGATCGCGCCACTCGTCATGAGTGGAGAGCAAAACGACCAGCTATCGATAGAAGCACCAAGGACAGAGGTGGGAGTCGGGAGCTCCACCCTCTCCCTGTGCCGTCCCCGCCACTCCAATGGAGGGCGTTTGGGAGACTCAAGTGTTTGGGACCATGGCTGCATTTACACTGAGCTTGCAGAGAATAGAAATGAATCAAACGCCTTATAGACTGCCTTGTTTGGACTTTTGACTCAGTTCTTCATTATTACTGTTCCGTCTGGACTATTTTAACTCATATCAATTATTGTATGATGAAGAAAAGCAGCACAGAAGGAAAGTTTTGTCTTCCTTTCCTTACTTGGTGTTAAACTCTTCTCCCCATTGCCACTGCTTGTAAGTAAAATTGTGTTTTCAGCACCTTGTTAGTACAAAAAAGCTGCCTTTCATTCCACTAATGCATCGCCTGTGCTGTTTTTCGTTGGGAAAATACACTTCACTACTTAAATTAACCAACATGGCACCTGCTATCCGCCAAAATCTGTTTTATCTAAAACGGCTAACTCCAAAATAACGCCTAAAACAGATAAAAGTGCTTGTGTTTTGTCAATTTAGAGGTTTACTTTTCGATTTCCATCATCATTATCCAACAAAAATAACTTTCAAATGTTACCACACTCAGGGTAGAAATGTTTTTATTTTCCCTAGCCAAAGTACAAAGACTCCAAAATGCCAATGTAGGACACACACTGTCTTTCATTTGGAATATTTCTATACCTCTGATCTGCTCCTCTGTGGGAGTCATTGCTCCCAGTTTGTTTACTTGATTGTTTTTTTATTTTTGTTTTGCCTCTGCTGCTCCCAGTGCTCATTTTAAACTGTTTTAACTTTCAATCGGTGACAATATTGATATAATATATGCCTTTGAAGGCTGCAGCATTTATGTTTTGTTGTGTCATGGACAGTACAGAGTGTCTTTGCACTGTAGGCACTGTATGTGCTATGATTACAGTTGCATGGGTCAGAAAAAAAGAAAAGAAATGTGACAGCGGTTAGAGGGAGGATAACAATCGATAACGACTGGTCCCTGCTGAGAGGCTGCTGTGTGTAAATGTGGGCTTCCACTTGTGCTGATGGGGGAGCTCAATGAAAGACAAAATCCAAGCTGTCAGTCACCATTACCTGAAATACTCTCACTGTTTTGTGTCTGCGCAGTGGGCTGCAGTCACACATGCAATGTTTCAGCAGTTTTCTATGACAATGACATGCAAAATAAGACCAATGCACTCACATAAACACAACTGGAGTCATTTTTCTGGAAATTTTGATGACTTGGGTCAACATACTGGCATCCCTGAGAGGACAGACCTGTCATAATCAACCAATTTATTGATGTTTTGGCATAATTCAGCTTCATTACATGTCTAGCCTGTGTCATGTCTTTATAAAATCCTAAGATTCAGCTTCCTACCTCGCAAAAAATGTTCCCATTGCCTCCCATAGTAGATGTTTGTTTAATTTTATATGTCTCCTACTATGATTTACTAATTTTCTCATATATCCAATAAGTAAGAATTACCTATGAATCATTTAAACATCATGTATATTGTATATAATTATGTTTCCCATCCAGTGTTTTGAATTACATGTCAAAATGGTCTGCATTTATTATAGCACCATTTAAACCTGAGCCATTCCACAAAGCACTTTACAATATTTCACCTATTCATGCATAATGGTAGCAGAGCTGCAATGCATATGGAGGAGAACCAAACTGGCAACCCTGCTTAGTGGACAACCCACTTTAGCACCTAAGCTAATGTTTAATTTATAAAGGAATATGGATTTCATGTATAAATACACATCATTTTATATATATTCTCTGTGTTAAGTGTATCTAATTGTTATTATGCAGTTGTTATGTCAGCCAATTATAGTGTATGTACCACAGCAGTATAAAATACATACATGTCTCTTTTTTAAAGGCGTATGCTTTTATGTATAAATATATACCATTATAAGTATGCTTTATGTGCTTTTTTTGGAAAACCGTAATGTCAGCCAATTACAATTACCACTGCAGTATAAAAAATACATGCTTTTTAACATGTGAACTTCATTTCATACGAGTTTCTTCGTTAAAAAAACATGAATCACCAATTAAAATTGCATGACTTCATTTGTCCCTGATACTTTTTGAAATTGGATCAAGCTGACTTTAAAACCGGAGAGGCTCGGTTTGCCTGCTCAGTGTGCAGAGCGACTAAAACCTAGTACACAGCAGCTGTGTTTCTGGAATGGAATGTACGTAAGAATATCTATGTAGTTGGATCAAAAATGTACATTTAAATGCCACACTGACACATTCAAATATTGTATATTACTACAGAAACAAAGGTAACTTTCCAATGTTGAGTAGAAAGGGAGTAATTGAGGCCGTCTTCTTGACCGTCTTAGATTATGGAGATGCCATCTATAGAAGCGTCTCTGCCTCCACTCATTCAGTTAACCACTCCACTATGAGATTCATTACTTGTGACAGTTATTCTTCTCATCACTGCCTATTGTCTGAAAAAAGTGGGCTGCCCATCTCTGACAGTAAGATGTGACAGATTTTGGTTTGCCACCAAACATAACTTCTTTGTTAAACTGCTCTCAAAGTCGTTCCTCAACTTGTTTGAGCGATCATCTAACGCTTGAAGTCTGGTGCACATTCGTTAAATTTGAGAAAACTGCTTTTAGTTGTTGTGCTGCTCTCACTTGGAACATTTTACAACAAACATTACCTCAAATGTGCCTGCTGGTCAATTTTAAACCATGATCACACACTGCTCCGATAATAATTGCCTATTTATTCAGTTTTGATTGTACTATCAACATCATTGCAAATGCGGCCCTCTTCTTGGAGATTTAAATAAATGAAAGAATGAAGACAAAAAAAGTTAACGGAAGCAGCAAAACACCAAGAAACATCTCCAATTTGTGAAACATGTTTTTACTCTGACTTTTTCAAAAACAATGAAATATCTTTTTGGAGGTCTAACATAGCCAACATTTAACTTATTCCATTGTCTTCACCAGTCGACAGCATGAAACGTTTCCAATACCAGCTAACATTAAATAATAATTATATCTGTCCACATGTTTCTGATAGATGGAAAAGCTGTGTTTTTGTTTTCTAAATTTGTTAACACTTCACAAATAACTGATTTTGTTTTGCTTTTTCCACTATGTTTATCACAGCTATGCGTCATGCTACCGATAAACATGCTTAATTACCATTTCCTTTTTAAAAATGTTTGCAACATTTCAAAAGTTTGCTTCAAATTTGCTTGACTATCACATGGAATGTAAGATAGTGAAATACATTAGAAACCTGGTTTATAATGACGCTTCAGTGTTGTCGCAAGTGTTATAAAAAGTTAAAAAAATACTCCATTATGTGCTTTTAGTTCCACTTTATGATTTTTCTGCATGTGGGATCTTACATATGTCTTGATATTACACATATCTACAAAGAATATGGTATGCAAATTTATCGTCATACCTAGTTTGACTGTCATAAAATACTTACAAGTTTCAAATAAAGGATTAAAACAATGGTCTGGGTCTGGACACGATTCAGACACACTCAGCAGCACTGCTTTATCTGAGCAACCTAGGTGAGTTAGGTGCAAAATGACGGTTATTAAAACCCTGGCAGTGACTGATGCTGGCAGAACTTCCACTCTTTGTCGTATCATTAGCTGAAACTGCTGGCTGTATATCCATTCCGCGGCCCTGCAGGTCACTCGCTCACAATGCAGTTTGGTCTTTTAATACGTTTGACAGCTGCCTCTGCAGGAGCAAAACATCTGGCTTTACGGCCGGTATCGAGGTTGTTATCATCAAAAGGGCCTGAATTGGGAAGTAGACTGGCTTCGAACAGTGCTAATTTAACTTTAATTCCAAGGTGTAGAGATCAACATTTATCATTATAGCCTATCTGGTGCTCCACTAATTAACTGTGATGGGCTTTGAGTCGAGCGCACATTCAGTTTAACAGTTATGAGTCTTGTCCTAGTTTAATTATATTCAGGATACAATGGTTGGATGGAACTTTAGTATCCACCTGCTTATTCACATCCCTGGACGCTTGAGTCTTATGCAGAGGTGTGAACGAATAAACTACACGGCTCACAAAACAGGTGGCAGCTCAAAGTTTCTGTTAATGATATTAACGACTCTGCATTAGCGGAATAGATGTTCATGATGATCAATATTTACAGCATGTGCAGAAGCAGAGGACATGACTTGAAATGATACGAAACTAAACAATGCCTCACACAGGAGTCCTTTTTTTCTCCGGCAATGTTTTCTTTTCTTCTCCCAAAATATGAATTATGAGCTCATACCGCTACTTGAATCTATTGTGGAAAGCCTAATTAGATTCATATATATCCCATTATATTCTGAATTGTCACCTGGCGCCTGAATTCTGTTTTCCTTTACATGAATAAAGACATTTCCGCCATAAATTGATACAAAATGGGCGCAAATTGGCACATAAAAATTCACCAGAATGCAGTAAATGAAGTGTTTGATGCTCAAAATTTCCTCAGGGATGACTTCCAGACGTCCAATTTAACGTCCCCCCCCATAGTATTCAAATTTAGCCCATGCTAGTATGAGAACTGCTTAACAATGACATGCACGTATCGGCTGCAAGTGCAGATTTGGCTGCGTAACGTTATTTACAAAAAAATAAAAAAGTATTCATCCTATCCGGTGCCCCGCCAGCTGGTGACCACCTAGCTCGCTAATGCCAGATAACGGCTCTGCACAGTAAATATTTGCTCAGTAATTAACCATCATACCACTGTTGCTTTTATTTTTTTCTGAAAATCTATTTCAGTAGATTGCTAAGGAGCTGTGTTTTTTTTATGCTTTCATCGATGCATATATTAACAAAACGTGACTCATGTGTTGGACTATGAGCAGATGTGAGCCTGTGTGAAGCAAACACAGAGGATCTGGTGTGACCAGCCGGCCTGACAACGTGACAGAGCGACTCCCTCTGTCTCCCCTTTCTTTACCAACAAGCCTCATATAGAGCAAAAACATAGCATTAATCATCGCCTTTAAGTTGAGATGACAGACAGAAACTTGCCAGAGGATAGCAAGACTCCAGAGGTTTTGTACTATCTTGGTAAGTGAGGGGAGCACTGAGGTAAAAGCTTCCTTATCTGGGGCCAAAGCAGACTGGAGACATGTTTTCTAGTAAGTCACTTCACTCTTCATTGCAAATCCTGGAAAGAAGCCTCTGATATGGCATTTCCCCGGAGGGATGGTCAGTCAGTCTGACAAACAGCCTGGTGGTGTTTCATAACAACTGATGGAGGAGCTCCAGCAGACCTGGCTGATGCTTGGCATGATTTAATCCCAGCTCCTGTTGTCTCAGACCAAAAGAGCATCCTCAAAGACGACAGTTCTGTTAGAATTCTTAAAATTATGATGCATGTAAATGATTGCAATGATTATGACATTAAAAAAAAAAAAAAAGAATGAGCAAAGACTGCCAACTGCCAGGTGGATCACCACACTGGACATGTCCAGTGGGTACTGGCAGCTTCTTACAAGATGTTCTGCACACCAGCTGGACTCTTTCAGTTTACTGAGATGCACTGGGAAGCTGAGAGCTAAAGCTACATGTGTGTACAGCAGTGAAGCTCTCCAAAGCTGGCATCTGAAGTTAAAAGGAGCCACTTCATCCTGTGAGAGTGGCTGGCTCGTTTGTATCCTACTTCACTGCTTCATTCCCGACAGTGACAAACAAAGAACCAGAACAATCGCATCACCTCCATCTGGCTTCAAATTTCAGGCCAGTCCCACCCAAACTAGGGATATGGGATTTTAAGGGCCTGATATGTGGAACAGATGCGTTAGATGCAATGTTTTCACAGCATGTGATAGCAGGAACCTGTTATTCCTAACTAGATTTCTTCATTAATAAGGTTGACTCTAACTGAATATGTGAAATAGAAATAGGAGTGATTAAATTAGGACGCTCTCGACTGACATCGATCAGTTTGTCTCCTGCTGTTCTTCTCTGTTCTCTTAATCTTTCACTGTTCTATCACTTTTATTGCCCACTAAGGTTCAGATTTTTAAGCATTATTAATTATTGTTTCCCAAACTCTGTTTTGGGCTAATCTTTTTGTGCCTTTTAACCTAGCTGCTAGCAGTTAGCATAGCATTAGCCACTGTGAGAGTAGCCGATTTCCTGGTTTGTGGCAACGGCTTGTGTTTGTTGTTCAGTTTTTGCAGTCACTGCTTGAGGGACATTACTGAGACCACAGAGTGACAACAGACAGCGAGAGGAGGCTGCATCAGACATGAAGTAGCACATTTATCAATAATCGGCCAATAAAAATCTGTCTATCCCTAACCCAGGCCCCAGTAGCACATCTGTGGCTATCTTAGTCAAATTGCTATCGGCATCCTCTCGTTACTACAGCACTGTTGATGCTACCCTTTTGTAGCCAGAACCATTCAGGGCCTAGAGCTGAGTGAAAAAGTGTCAGCACCTCCAATCGATAGGCCAACCTTCACAAGTCCTTTCCTTGCAATTAGGAATCACGAGTGATCCAAGTGTTACAAAAAGCCAGAATGCAACTGAGACCTTGCATTCATGCACCTGCCAGTAAACGCTGACATGTATGACATTCCGAAGCTCTCAAAAAAAAACAAAAAAAAAACACTTCTCTTTGCTGTTTGTTTGGATCCAGTGAGGGGGCAGCCAGGAAGTATTTTGCATGAGAAAATACCGCCCTTGTGCAGCTTCAAAAGCCCCTCATTTCTCGCTCTTCGAGAACCGAAATGCCGCAGATTCACCGAAACATATGAATTCTGAGATTAAGTCAACACCAGCCGCCGCCATGCCAGTATAACCGATGCTTCTCCTCACAGTGTGTGTGTATGTGTGTGTGTGTGAGTCTGTGTGTGTGTGTGCTCCGGTTGCTATGGTTATGCCTTTCTCTGGATCAGTCTGCAGGCGGATAAATAATGCACACTAATGCTGGCGTGGTGACAGCACTGCAGCAAGCTGTTGCTCACCTCAGCTCGGCTCTGGAAACACTCACAATTGCAGACATGAATATGCTAATGTAGCAACATGGATGTATTAATACATGGATCAGTCTGCATGGATGAAGCATGTTAATATGCTTATAGAGACGATATGCAGGCAGAGGAAGGATTGTTTTTTTTTAAAATATCAGCTCTGGTATTGATTGAGCAAAAGCTTAACAGTGCTGCCAGGCTGTCAGACATGTTCCAATAGAGAGAGATATCAAAGTTTGTTTTGACACAACCTTGTCTAATGAAGCAGGTGAATAAACTTTGATGGACTGGTGTCAATACGTTGCCCACTGCGGGCTGCTTGCAAAGGTCTCTATCAGCATTTGCCTCTTCAGAAAGTGATGGAAACAATGAATGGGTGATTTGACGTTGAACGACGGTCAGCAAACCGTCATCATTATGTGGTCGAATATAGATAGTCTGGTCTTCTTTTGTGCTGTCAGTCATAAAAACATCTAACGCCTAGATGTTTATTTGCATGTTTTTGCTTTAGTGTACATTATTTTCTGCTAAAGTCAACATTTTTCAGCCCCAACGGAGGAATCTTTTTGTATCAGAGGCAAAACAAAGCATTCCTTCTTCTGGGGAATGTAGAAAGTGACGATCTGAAAGTGGTACATATGGGGCGTATTGATGAAATGGGTGGGCAAAGTGTAAATTACAGGTGTTGACAACTCTTTTACTGTCTGTAAGCACTGAACATTGCTTTCTTTCATGGTGAAAAAGTGGATATTTGCACTGAAATGTACTAAATGTAAAAAATTTTGCATTACATTCTGTACCAATTGCACATATACGGTTATCACATTTCAGTTTTCAGTCAACGCTAACTACCAAGCTAACAAAACAAAAAAAGCAGGTGCCAGAGAAAGAACATAGCACAATGAAGGTGAAAGAATCATATACATTAAAGAGACTTTTTCGTTTCATCTCCATATGTAAATCAGTGGAGGGTGAAAGACAAAGAAATTGGTATGTAGAATAATGTATGATTTAAAAATGTATTCCTCGCTCATTCAGTATCGGAGTGCAGCAACTCTTTTTTATAAAAGTGATAACAAAGGGCTGATAGAAGTGATAGAGAATAAAGTACAAGGGACAAATGACAAAGGGAGACACAAAAGAGAGACAGGGAGATGGAGAGTTCTTTAGTGAATGCTTGGATGAGTCATTCTTCATAAAACGGTCTTGATATATGGAGGAAAAAAATCTCTGTACTTCTTCTGCAAGAAGATAGCAATGCTATTTTTTACAGTATATTTGTTCATGTCAGAGTCAGAGCTCACATGTTACAGCTCACGTTGGTTGAGAATCAAAGCTTTGTACCCAAATGGAAATAGATGAATGAATAAATAATGTTCTTTAGTTTTTCAACGTCAAACACTTTCATGGTGCAAGTTCTGAGTTCTCTTCAGTCTTAAAACTTGGAACAAATCACCAAAACATTCATGCAAGACGTCGTGCCATCCCATGATAATCATGGAACCACCTGCAAAGAGGTTGCACATGGAAATTTTATAGGAACTTGTATTATGAACTTTCATAACGGTCTAACCAAATACACACACAAAAAAATAGCCGCAAGAAGGCAATAACAGTGTGGAGAGCACAAGCAGGTTGGTGCATGAGAAAGGAAGGAAAATAGAAAAGTGCAATAAGCTTTAACTATCACAGTCTTCTGTTGCCAGTCAAAGTAAATCAAATTCAACCCGCCTGCCTGCAAACATCGAGAATGAGAAGAGCTAGGGTGACAATATTGTAGAGAATCTCAGGATAGATCCACTGATTGCACATTGGAAAGGATCATTCTGGCAATATTCTTATATGCTGCTATACTTTATAATTTTCTTAATGTCATCTAATCCCCTGAAAAGGCCAAAATCAATAATGAAGTGAATGAATGCTTTTATTAAATACTGTTTGTGTATCCACAGTCTAATATGGTTTATACCTTTGTGTCATGTTCAAACTATTAAAAACACATCGGTGACATTTTCCACACCATGAAAATTGGCATTATAGTTTACACTGATCAGCCACAACATTAAAACCAAGGACAGGTTCAGTGAATGGCATTGGTGATCTCGGTGCAATGCAATGTTTTGATGGGGAACTTTGGGTCCTGGCTTTCATGTGGATGTGACTTTGACATGTACCACACACCTAAACATTTGCCTCTGCCAGCGGGACAATGCGCCCTGGAACACCACAAAAACTGCTCAGGAACAGCTTGAGGAACACGACCAAGAGCTCCCAAACTCCCTAGATACCAGTCCAATCAAGCATCCATTGGACACAACAAGCCTAATCAATGGAGGACTCGCCCCACAACTCACGAGACTCAAAGGATCTACCACATCCTGGTACCAAACAACACAGGAAACCTTCAGAGGTGTAAAACCTGCTTCTGAATACCCCACACAGATGTTGCGAAAACTACAAAACCAAAAGCTGATGGTGAGTAGGTGGAAATACATCGACCAGCTGTTTTAGACCTTTTACCTTGTTTTTAATGAAACTACTTGTATAGTTGTGACCTATTACAGCTTTTAATGTTTCTACAACTACTGGATTAACTGAAATGAGATTCTCTACATATACTGAAAGTCCCCAGGGATCGAATCCTACTGATACAGTGATCCCAACTTCTCTAGCACCACTGTGATTGACATTTGTGACAATCAGAGCATGGATTGCTTTATAATTTGGCTTTTCATCTAGTGCCATTTCAAAATGTTCTTTTTAAAGATTATTTTTTGGGGCATTTTCTGTCCCTATTTTACAGCGACAGTGGTGAAACACAGAAACGATGGGAACAGAGCAGGGGAATGACTTGCAACTAATGGTCAGAGATCGGGAATTGAACTGGGGACTCGTTGCCTGAGGCCTTTGCACCCATATGGCATGCACCGCAACCAAGCAGCAACCAGGTCACTTGGTTTAAATTTTCACTTATCCATCCAGATGACTTCTCCTGACTTTGGTGATCCGCTGACCTTTTCTTGAACACCACAAGCTGGTTGACATTTGTGGATCAGAGTGATACGTCTCGCCAACTGTTTGATGGATTATCATGCAAGTTGGTTCAGATATTCATGATCTTTGTGAACTTTGTTGACTCGATGACTTTTCATTCGGGTCAAAATTTAAATTTGGGGTTATATATCTTGTTTATATTTTTAAAAATATCGAACATTCCAGTGCCACAGCGCTGGATCTTCAGTAGGAACCAATATCATGGGGCTGTAAGAGCCACAACCAGCACAGACAAGGGGAAATATATTGAATTAGGGAATAACAAATGGTTGGTTTGGGTCTGTTCGTATATATTATACTGCCAGCCTCTTCCTTTATTGATGGTATATTTGATGGATTCCCCCTTTGCAAGATAAAAGCAGAATAAATGAAAGTACAGTTTGGCCTGACCTGCGATAAATAATACAAACAGGGACACGAGCAATAGTGAGAGCGTGTTCTTCCGTTTGTACTCTGATTGCAATCATGTCAAAGGCTGAGGGTCTCTCATCCACACTGCCACTTATTTCACACTCCTACTCACTCTGCTTTTTGGCTTTGCTGTGGCATGGTGGGAAAAAAAAAAACAGAGGATGAGGAGCAGAAATGAAAGCGCAACAGACAAACTTGTGTTTGAGTTTGAGTGTTGATGTTCTGAGTCCCATCAATGTGAGTTTTATTCAAATTTCCAAGCGCAGTAAATAAATTAAACAGCGAACAAAGTGATGTGGACGGATATTTCACCAGACACGCCAGACAAGACAATTACTACTCAACATGTCATGATGCTAACAAGAACAACACACATCATGACACTTCTTTTTTTTTTTAAAGACTCACCATCCATTTCTAGCTCATCAAATCAACCACCCAGCCTGTAACATCTAATATTAACTTCCCATTTCATTGTCAGTCTCCACAATTAAAGCCGCAATCTGAAGCCCTAAAAGATCCATAATGGCGAAGCTTTTTCATTAGTATTCATGGTTGCTAATTTTAGATAAATTGGCGTATTGATTTCCCTATTGGTTCCGCTTGCTGGTCACTGAGCCACACGCTGAACAAATGATTCACTGCCACCATATTTATTTAATAATTTGAATTTAATTTCTAATTATGCGCCAGTCAGTGTATAATCCCACGTTGATGAATGGGATGGGGAAGGGGGTGGTCATGGATAGTATGGAATCTATATTGGGCAATTAATACAGACACGCCTGGATTTTCCCTGTCTTTAAAATAATGAATAAAACAGATGAGGTCTTTTGAACATGGCAAGGAGAGGCATTCGCTCTTAACTCTCTTACATATGACCAAATTTAAACTAACCCTTTTATCAAGCTTTTTAAGAAAAAGGTACACAAAAAGAGAGCAAGGAAAATAAATAAATAAAACATCACATCAGGCTTTGATGAATACAAACACATTCTACACAAGCTCTAAATTTGGGTGCAGTTGAGTGTACGCTCTCAGAGGATAATTAGCTTCATCTGGGCCTTGTTTTCCTTGTTTTCATCACCACAATGATTGTTTGTGCTCAAATTTTCATTATTTCAGTGCTGAGCTTCTGTACATCATCCTCGTAGCTGGAGCTCTCAAATACATTTAAAGGCAAAAAAACCTCCTGCTAAATCATAATCAAAACTTTCAATGTGATTATACTTCAACTACACACACATCTTACAAACAGCTGCGATGACTTCAATGACTAAATAATAGTAATTTCAACACTTTTAAAAACATTTCTTGCATACGTCATTGCACCCTATGATTGGTATTGTGTCTGTGTCATATCACAAGAACAGAAAGCTGGGGTGTCTCTGCTTCAGTTTGAAAGCAGTGTTTAAATTATTTACATGTCAGAATGCTTGAGTAAGTCTTATTCATGGATTTGAACTTAACTGTGGGGAAAATACAGCAGGTATTCTGATGTTTGTGAATGTGGATTACTATATGTGTGAAGCTATATGGAACCAACCAATGTAACATATGTACAACCATTTCTTATTACCTTTCAGACATCATGTTAGCGTAGTTTAGAAGCTTAGACGTAACAGAATTTGGTCTTTCCATTGCATTGTGTTGCATAAGAAGTTGCATGTTTCAAGGAACTGCCTAAATGGATTATTGGACATAGCAATCGATTAATAGTTCAAAGAAATCAGGCAACGCAAAGTACAAATGTATCCATAATAACACTCCAGTTTTTTTTGAATAACCGGTGACCATATTATAATAAAAATAATTTTGTCACTTCTACTATATTTATCTTAACTTCTTTTGCCAATAAATGGCCAGAATATTTTAATTAAAAATATCAAATTACGGGAATATTGTTGCATGACTTCCCAGCCTCACTGTGGAACGTACTGTAAATTACATGGGATAGAACACATGCAGTTTGTAGAAGACGGACATAGCCATGGGTTAGAAAAATCAAGCCAATGTGGAGGTGCCTTAATCCTGCATTCTTTTTAACAACCAACAGGGGACGACTAACCTGGTTGCAAAAAGAAGTCAGATTGTATAAAAGTTTATGAGAAAAAGATCTATTTCTCACTTGATTTGTTACCCTCGGAAACATTTCCCTAATGAGTTTATGGTCTCAATGGCTAGTTAATGTCTTTTTCAATGTAGCACGATGCCCACTGTGGAAATTATGGTCCCATTTAGAGTAAATTGGATGATAGAGCATGGCTACTTTGTGATTGACGAGTTACTATTGTATGGGCAGGTAGTGTCTTTGAGTTCTTAGATACTCCATTCACTTTCAAAAATCAAGATGATGACCACTAAAATTCCAGACTCAAAGCTTCTAAACAGTAGTTCACAAACTGAAGGGTGACATTCCTGTTGCTTTGTATACCTTTCTAAATAGATGATGGGCAAAACATGTCAGGTTGGTCTTGAATTTAAAACCAAATTATAACCAATTTTCTATGCATCATTGACACGAGAATCACCAAGGGATCAATTTAACCCCCTTGTCACTTTCAAACCCATCCTTAAACTCTTACATCTCTCTGTTCCTGACATTTCCAAAAATGAGTTTAATCATCATCTTGTGAATTATGTGGGGATTCGGATAAAAAGAAAACTGATAATTTCAACACTGAACCACTAAGGGGTCATTTTCACCCTTCAAGAGAAAACCACTGTATAAACTGCACTCAACAATCATGCCACAGACGTTTGCCTAGCAACACCTATTGTTTAGATGACATTTGAGAAGCATGTTACCATATCATGAGCTAGAGATAGCTTGATTTGACAGAGTGGATAGATGCATTGAGAGCACGGAGATTGGAGTGAGATAAAAGATAAATAATTATCGCAGGCTTGAAGTGATGCTATATTTAGCCGGTAGAGCAGGGCAGAGTGGAGGACTGAATGCAGAATAACCAGGCTGGTGATTTGCTGTGCAGAGGAGGGTGAAACTGTAGCTGAGCCGAGAAGAAAGTCCAGAATGTGGGAACATCAGTAAAGCAGGTCCAGTGTGGAAAGTGTCAATAGGGCAAGCTGGTAGAGAACACGAAAGGCCGGAGCAGAGTGGACATGATGGTGATCTGGAGAGGTGGATGTGGCAGAGATGAAACTTTGTAGGAGTCTTGATTACAAGATGGGATCTGCTCTGACTATGACACATCTGTCTCTTAGGCTATTTGATCTATTCCATCTGTAGGCTGATGAAAGAGGTTAAAGCAAATGTGAAATGAATAACAAACTCTGTTTTAGTATTCTCTGTAGCATTACTAAAACAACAGGTTATCGTCCAAAGCCCGTTTCAAACTTGAACTCACTGCTCTTCTTCTACATTCAATGAATTATTCCGATGTGTTGTTTATTTGTTGCAGCTGCTCTTTATTATTCATTTAGCACCAATTCACAACATATGTCATCTCATAACAGTTAGCATAGTAAGGTGGAAACTTTACGAATTTTAAACAGAGAGCAGAGAACCCAACAATCCTAAGTTTCCTTTGGATTCTCTATGAGCAAGCAGTCGTCTATGGTGGGAAGGAACCAAAAAGAAAAAACCTTTAACGGGGAGGGGGGAAAAAAAACCTCAGACAGAACCAGTCTCAGGGAAGGCGGCCATCTGCCTCGACCGGTTGGGGTAAGAATGGGGATGACGGGGGAGGGAGATAGCACGATAGCCGATGCAAAAAAGACAAACAATACTAAGAAAACAGTGAACATACTCAACTCATGACCTCTATCTTTTGCTAACATCCCA
>OMNN01028513.1:0-13600 GCA_900302755.1 Chromis chromis | reverse complement strand
GTCTTTGTTTTGGTCATCGTCATCCTTTCCATAGCTGTATTATTTACACACAGCTGCATGATTATGGCCAAAAAGATAATCACAATTACTTGAATCCACACTGAGATCATGATTAGCCTATTTCTAACAGTTATTCAGCGATTTTTTTAGAAACAAAGTATTTTTATAGCACTTTCACATTAAAATAATCAGAGCTCTGCTTTCACATCCATGTTGTGCGACATCCCTGCTACTGTAAAAGTCCTTGCATTCAAGTAAGACTCAATTTAAGGTTCCTCTTTATCTGAATTCAGTGCATCTCCAAGAGACATTTGTGTCCAATTGTGTCACACAATTGGACACAAATGGCCTCACTTCCTGAGCATCTGTTGATAGACACAACAACTTACTATGTTCCTTAAACACTTTGCATGCAGACTGCAGTGGATGTTAGCGAGGTGGCTGAGCACAGCGAAGCTTCTAGTCTCCACTCATTTGCTGCTGTGCAGAAGCCAGGTGTGTGACCAAGAATTACTTTGAAAGGAGTGAAACAAGGTGTTATAATTTTAGATTTACCCAAGTTGAAACCAAGTGATTTAATATACACAGGTTTTATTATGAGCAGGGATTTCTATGAGCGGGCATTTTAAATGATGATATCACAGTAGATCATGTTTACTGAATCATGGGGAAGCCAAAATTGTGATTATCATTCCAGTAATTGAGCAGCTCGACAACTGACAGTACTGTTCTTTTTGGCAACCAAATCTTCCTTTTGCTCTTCGCTCATTTTGCTGTGCACATTTAGAGCCTGCAACTGTGTCCCTGTCTTGTAAAAGAAATTGAAAAACAAAAACAACTTCAAGACCCCTTAAACTGGCATAGATTATATTCTATCAGACAGACTTCTTGGATTAGTGGATTAGTCATGGAAAATGAGAATGTTGTCTGAAGAGCCAAACACGTTGTAACATGATGTGTTTGTGTTCAGTTGCCTTATTTCACATTGCACTTACTGAGTTGGAACTATTGGACACATCACTATGTCAATGTTGAAGTGATGTATAGTGCAACCCTTATGTTGACTCTATAATATTAGAGAGAGAAACACAACCAATCCAAAGATTCCCTTTAAACAAACATATTGGGGACAGTGGAGAAGAAGAACCCTTTTTTAAGAGGAAGGAACATCTGGCAGAACCAGGCTCAGGGAGGGCAGCTGTGTACCTCAACGAGCTGGGGTGAGGGTGAAGGGGTAGAAGAAAAGGAAAGTAGACAGAAACAGACAACAAACAAGAGATCTTAAACACTGGACAGGTTGGTAGAACCAGTAACCACAGGTCAGAAACATGCAGCTCTGGAGCTGAAAATACCTGCTGAGAGGTTCAGGATGAGAGAGAACACAGAGGACAAAGCACAAACTACAAGAGAGAGAAGGCACAAAGCCAACAACATGCAATGGTGTATAAAGGGAGTGAAAAGTGCCACTAAATCTTGAGTATAAACACACACAGTACACAACAGAAATTAGTAGACCCCCTGTGTGTTACCGTTTAAATGTCAAAATTTGTGATCATTGACACAAAAATGAGTACACCTGAACCGAGTAGTACCACTAATGCAGAAGCTTGGCAGATGCAGAATATTGCAGCATCATAATGATCCAAAGCTCACTGCTAACATCACATGTTTTTAAAGAAAGTGAAACAATGCATCACTGGCTAAGTATGTTGCCTGACTTGAATCTAGCAGAACAACTTTAATGTGTTTTAAAGAGACAGGTAGAGCAACACAACCCCTCAAGCAGTCCCTGAAGAATCGCAGAACATTGACCTTTCTTCTTGCAGAGGGGAAATGAGTCATCTAAAGTAAAGGTGGACATATGAAATCCTAAATAAATAAAAAGATTTGAATCTTTGTAATACTGACTTTTCTTGTACTGAGTTCCTACTGTGGGGTCAGTGTTAATTTTGCATACGAGCAAATGCCAAACTGTACACCTTGGAAGTGATCTGATTACTGCAATCTTGAATCATTTGACCTTTAAGTGACGTTGCACAGGGGTGTACTGACTTCTGCTGTATACTATATTAGGACTACCTCATAAACTGGATAGCCTAGGATAGAGTACATTTGGTGAGAAGCAAAGTCAAAAGTTCAGTAAAACCAGGCAACCTATCAATGCAAAATGAACATTTCCAGAGGTAATACAGGATTTAACGTGGGACAGAAGATTGTTAGGAGTTGGGATGAACCTTCAAAAGCTAATTCCTCTTAAATTCCAATTGCCACTTCAAATTGTGCCTCACCATGTGCTATGTTTAGGTTTAGACAGAGTCACAAATTTTGGCAAGCGAAAGTTGCATCTTTTAGTATTTAGTTATCACGTACAGAGAGTGTTCCATATTCTGATAACTGTGATGGCACAAACGGTGTATTTAAAGCTAAATTTATCTGTCTGGTCTTTTTTAAAACTAGTGGTTGTTTTGCTGTTCCACATTTAGACTAATATCTGTTATTATGTTCTTCAGAGACTTTCCAGGATGTGGCAACATAGTCACCTTCGCTCAGTTTCTATTCATCGCATTAGAAGGTTTCATCTTTGAAACAAAGTTTGGACGCAAGAAACCAGCAATCCCTGTCAGGTAAAATATATATAAATAAAAAAGGTCCGATGCTTCCTGCTGCAGGTCAGATGGAGAACTGACACAAAACCTCTGTCTCTCTTTTCCAGTAACTATGTGGTCATGGTGACCATGTTCTTCACCATCAGTGTGATCAACAACTACGCTCTCAACTTCAACATCGCCATGCCTTTACACATGATCTTTAGATCAGTATGTATTACTGAATGTTCCCTGTTATCACTGACCATCATTTCCTCCACTTCGGTCTGACCTGTGTTTTGTTTCTCGGCAGGGATCGCTAATCGCTAACATGATCCTGGGAATAATCATCCTGAAGAAAAGGTAACCCTGCCTCCTCCAACATGTGACAACAAGTCTTGCATGCTGGTTAAAAGCATCACTGTAGATCTATGATTGCAATCATATGTATCTCATCATCTCTCTTTGCAGATATTCAGCCAGCAAATATCTGTCTATAGCTTTAGTGTCAGCTGGTATCTTCATCTGCACCATCATGTCTGCCAAACAAGTGGTGAGTCCTCTGCACAACATGTTGCGTTTTCTACGCTGTGTTCCTGGTGGTCATGCAGACTTAAAGAGCCCCTATTATGCACATTTACAGGTTCATATTTAGTTTTTTGGGGTCTACTAGAATATGTTTACAACCTTTATGTTCCAAAAACGTATTATTTTTCTTATACTGTACATTGCTGCAACACCTCTTCTCACCGTCTGGCTGAAATGCTTCATTTTAGCTCCTGTCTTTTTAAGGCCACCATCCCAAAAATCTCAATCTGCTCTGACCGATCAGCTCAGCCGACGAAAGCAAGGCAGTGCTGGTTATGTACCTTAACCACAGATCTACAAGTGTAGGCAGAGAGATGTAGCTCTAGCAGAAAGGCAACTGGAAGCTGCTCATTCTTTGTTTGTGTCAAACTAGCTGCTAGACAGGCATCATGCAAATATGTTACATAATAATGTAAATAAGTAACCAAAGGAAAGCCTGAACTTCAGAGGAAATGTTTTGGACAAGTAAGGAAAATAACTCCCTTGGCTTTGTAAGTTTGCTTTTATGTGCTTTTGTTTGCTTTTATATGCTCAAAATAGCTAAATGACCCACTAAAGCAAAGGGGAAGATCCAATAAGCATAATATGGGCTCTTTAACAATGCACCATTTTAACATTTTTATCATGCAGTGATGCACTGTTGGTTTTTGTTTTTGCAGAATGTTTCCAGCGAAGGAACAGAAGATGAAGGGTTTTATGCCTTTATGCGCTGGCTTATAGGTGAGTAATGCTGCCATGATCAGGCTGGCAGGTCAATGGAAACATAAATGAGAGCTGGACCAATATTGACAATCATCTCGATGATTGTGATTGGTTGAGCTCTGGATGCCTGTACTTTAGCTGTGGAGGAGCTCACTGAACTCATTAAAACCACATAATTTGCTGGTGGTATGTGACCCTTTAAGAACATTAATAAATCAGTATCACAGGAGCTTGTGGAAAGTAAAACAGATTGGTAAAATGGTCAAGTCAGTGTTACCGGTGTAACGGCAGTGGCAGAAAACTGATTAACGTTGGGCATCATAGTCCTGCAAGGTGCAGTCTGGGCTTTCCCCAAAGTGTGTTTACAAGTTCACAAGATTCGATGCGTAAACCTTTTTAGACTTAGGACACATAACGTTGCAGCTTCATTAGTTTGTTTAAGCAGCGGCATTATGTCATTCAGACATACACCGATCAGCCACAACATTATGACCACTGACAGGTGAAGTGAATAACATTGATCATATTGGTACTATGTGGTGTTCTGCTGGAAAACCTTGGATTTTGGCATCCGTGTTGACACCATATTACCCAGGTGGTCATAATGTTATGCCTGATTGGTGTATGTCAGTTTTCAGCTGAGGCTGGTGCTCAGAGGTTGTTGTTGCCATTTTCAAAAGTGCAGGGGAAGCACCGTGGTACCAATGTATATGTTGGCCCATAAGCGCAGTGTACAGAATTACAAATCTAAGACTTGTCTCCCAAGAGGAACTAGAAAATTGGTGTAGAGAGAGAATGTCCCGCTGTGACCTGACTCTGGATAAATGGAAGAAAATGGATGGATGGGTTACAAATAGACAGGAAATGTGTCTAGCCAGCCTGAAGTCAAACCAGGAACTGAGCTACTGAGGGCATTTTTACTCATGTGGTCTGTACCCCAACCATTTGGCCATTCTCTGCTCTTGATCTTTGACATGTTTAAATCCTACATTTCTGGGGGGTTTCTGCTCATTCAGGTATCGCCATGTTGACATTTGCTCTACTCATGTCTGCGAGGATGGGCATTTTCCAGGAGACGCTGTACAAGCAGTACGGAAAACACTCCAAAGAGGCTCTCTTCTATAACGTAAGTTCCAACTACCAGAGAAGCTCATTTGAGTTGTTGTTGTTATTATATGGTTTTCTCAGAGAACTGCTTCAAAATGTTTTTACACTGATTATGTTTGTGTGTTTGCAGCACTGCCTGCCTCTGCCCGGCTTCCTGCTTCTCGCCACAGATATCTACAACCACTCCATCTATTTCAGTCAGAGCAGTAAGTTCCATCGATTGGTTCAGGAAAGCCTATGTTTATGGCTTTAATTGGAGATATAACTGATTTTTTTGTTGTTGTTGTTTTTTTTGCAGCTCCTGTGCTCATTCCTGTGGTTGGATTTACCGCACCGATAATGTGGATCTACCTGCTGATCAACGTCATCACACAGTATCCTGACAAGCGTTTTTGCACTTTGTTTGTATAGATTTATGCACTGTAACATTTAATGCACTATTGCAATAGTTACCTGCTTTTCCAGATGATCTGTTCAAAGCTCAAACTGCAGACATATTTCACCTGTGACAAGTAGAGCTAAAGCATTTATCAAATTATTTTTGATTAATCAGTTAATCTGTCTTTTTTTTTTTTTTTTTTTTTTACAAAAAACAGCCTAAATTCTCTGATTCCACCTGTTTGTTGCAGACTTTAACCTTTCCCTTCAGATACGTGTGCATCCGTGGCGTGTTCATCCTGACCACAGAGTGCGCCTCGCTCACCGTCACTCTGGTGGTGACACTCCGAAAGTTCCTCAGCCTCATTTTCTCCATCCTTTACTTCCAAAACCCCTTCACCACCTGGCACTGGGTGGGCACAGCGGTGGTCTTTCTGGGGACTCTGCTGTATACGGAGGTGTGGAGCAGTGTACGGGCAGCGCTGCGTGGACCCGACGCCAAGCAGCAGAAGAAGGCAGAGTGATGGAGCAGAGACTGGCGGTGGAGTAGAAAAACCAGCCACTGTGTTGGACTTAGAAATAGGTTTTGTTCAATTATCCTCCAGCAGTTTTATACAGTTGAGGACATTTTTGTTTTCACACTTGATCATGCATCGTCAGAACCACACATGGACACACAGCGGCTCATAGGATGAAACTGGTGATCAGTTTTGGTATCGCGTTTGTGATCCTCGTCAACAAATCCCATGAAAAGACCAAAACCAAGGTGTTACGATACATTCACACATACGGATGCAAAGTGGGTCATTACTTCAGGGGTGTGTTGTATTGAACACATCATTTACACACTCTGCTCCGACTGGGCGGTCATTTGTCTGACTTAAATGCCAAACCTTCTACACAGTGTTAATTCCTGGGTACACAGCAGTGTTATTTACAGACTTGTTTACCATGTTGAACCTATTGGGTTTTCAATGTATGATTTTGTAACATCTTAATATTTAGAACAGTCTGGTAAATTTGTATTTTATATATAATATTTCAGGTTCTTAATAGAAATATTTAAATTAGCCAGGTTAATTTATATATTATTATTGCAGGTTCTTAACTTTTATATTTAAATTAGTTAGGTAGATGTGTATGATAGATAATATTGTAGCGTCTTAACATTAAATTAGTCAGGTAAATTTATAGAATAACTAATATTGTAGGTTCTTAACCACAGTAGTTAAACCTGGCTTATTTCCCGATTGGAAAGAATTTTAGCTCAACGTCTGTTGTTTTAAATGTGCTGTATAAATAATGGTGACTTGACTGTTTAAATGCAACAACAACACCAAAGTTTGTGTCTGAGCTGGAAGTGATCCCTCTCACTGGCCTCTCACACTGCATCACAGGATGTTGAGCCTTTCTCAGCTTCCCCCTGTAGTGCAGCCGGACACTTTTTGAGTCCGTCGAGCTCGGATGCAGGGCTGAACAGCCAGGTCTCGTTCACAATGAATAGCAGCTGATGCTGTCCCAGTTTTTTGAATCCACATGTGTGAATGGCTCGTTATGGCTGCTGCTTTCATAGTTTATAGTCAATGTTTCTGCAGTAATGGATCACATGACTACTGACTTGAGATGAGCCACTTGTAGTGATGAACCAGAGATTTATAGCCTCATTGTTTTGTGTTTTGTTTTGTTTTTTGGCCCACAGCTTTACTGTTTGGCTTCACTCTCACCACTTTCATTGAGTCCCTTTTGACTGCAGAAGGCCGGAACAACCCCCAGTACACTCTCTGCTCCAACAGCACATAGACAGCAGTTTGACCACATAACTTAAAAAGAGATGATGTGCCCAGAGCTGCATGACTAATCAATTAGTTGTTTAGCAGTTCAAGACAATAAGCAGCAAAGGACAATGATGCCGAGTGACTAAAACAAATCAGTTACTGCAGATTTAAAAAGTACTCACAACTGTAATTTCATCTGTTTAAAATAGTTAAAGACGTTCTTAACACAGCAGGACAAAGTGGTTTTTAGAGTCTATTTTAAGGATCAGATTAATGTATGATTGGAGGCCTGATGAGCAACTGGAAGCAGGAACCTGTGGATCACTGATAGGTTTTGATTGTTTAAAGACGCCCCGCTAGTCCAACAGAGGAGCAAGACACCCAGACATCTGTTATTGTTTTGTGTCTCCAACTGTTTTGCGTCTTTTCATGTCTCTTTGTGTTCATATTACACCTGTTTAGGTTTTTTAATGTATGTATTTAAATCCCATTTTGGTCTTTTGTGTCTCATTTTGGCCATTTTCCATCTTTTGTCTCTTTGTTGTCACATCTGTTGCATCTCATTTAGTTTATTTGTGAGTCAGTTGTATTTCTTTATTGTTGTTTTTGTCCTATTTTGGTCATTTTGTGTCTCGGTTTTGTCATTTTACATCTTTTCACAGCTATTCTATGTCTCTGTGGTTGTTTTGTGTCATATTTTGGCCATTTTACGTTTCTTTATTGTTATTTTACAGCTCTTTAATGTCATTTTACATCTTGCTTTTGCCATTGGGGCTCTTTTGTGTTGTGTTTTGGTTATTTTTCTGTCTCTGTTTGGGATATATTATAACTTAAATAAGATGAAACTCTATGTTGACGGCAGGATTCATTCATTGTTGGTTTTGGTCTTTTCATTAGATTTGCTGACAATAAGAAAAACATTAATAACACCAGACTTTCTCTCGCTACATTCACAGATGCAGAATCATGGTGCTTTTGTTTCGTAGTCTCTGATTTAGTTTGAATATTTATTTTTGAAAACTGACAGCTAACCCGCTCCATGTTAACGGCCATCAGTAGGATTTGCACTGAACACAATACTGTGACGCTGAATGAACTGAAGCCGTTGATGTCTGAGCAGCAGCTGGAGGTGGTCAGACTGTTTTGATTGTACACAGGAGTGATTTATGCACATCATCCAGTCACTGTGTCCTTGTCTTATTGTCTCAGGTGTGTTGGACCAGTTTGTTTTTGTCAACAATAAATCTTTACACTCCCTGACCGGTGAAAAATAAAATGAAAACATGTCTGCAAGTGGAGATTATTTATCCACCAGCATCTCTTATAACAAGAGGTGCATGCTGCTTCTGTTTACAGAGGAGTTTCATTCAGTATTTCATGCTGGGACACTTTGTTCCTTCACGCGTCACTGACTTTAAAAGCCAGTCGACCAATCAGGAGAGGCGTTGTTCAGCCGCGTCCAATGGCAGCTGCTGTTGGTGTCGCGCGGCGGTGGGAGGGGCAGTTTGTTGCAGTTGTTTGCAGCTGAATTCAGGGAGCGAACATCCACGTTGTGGATTAAATAATCTCTGCAGAAGGAAACGTTGTAGAGGAGCTGCATCTGAGGGAGGTGATGGGAGGAAACAGCCCGAGTCACTTCTCTCAGGAGGAGGAAGGCGGAGGAGTCACTTTTGTGAAGGGCATTCGGGTGAGTGAAAGCTCCGGAAAACTAAAGGAGCCTGTTTGTTGAGTAAAGACAGGAGGGCTGCAGAGGGCATCAGTGTCAGTGTCTCCTTTAGTTTTACACTAAAAGTCTTATTCCTCATGAACTCGCCCTCTGTTAGGTGTCACTCAAGCCCTGGTGTTAAATATAGAAAGAGCCTGTCAATAAATACCTCTGAGAGAAAACACCCCTTCTGCTTTCAAACCTTCAGTGTAATGGCTTTCATTTATTTCTGCTATCCTAACATGACAAAACCTGTATAATTCAATAAAGTTAGTCAGTTTTCTGCTCATTCACTGTAATCATTTGCTTATGCATGCAAAAGTGCCATTAGAGGTCCATTGGAGCTCATATACAGTATAGAAATGCAACCCTTAATTGGATTAAAATCTACAACAGTGGCTGAGATTAAGATTTTTTTGAATAGTTGATAAAGCTCATAAGATAATAGCAATTTGAAACATCACACTGTGTCATTTTTTATTTCTTTTAGCTGCAGGTTCTTGGTCAATCTTGTGTTGTTCAGAAGTTTGCACCATTTTTTTCTCAAGATCTTCAAAGTAGGTTTCATCCCTACAAAGTCTACAAAAGCTTCCCCCTAAATCTGCAGCTACATCTAAATCATACTGACTTAGACTCATAAAAACACGCACAAACACATAATTTATTTACATATAAAAGCAGATGCATGTTGATAATGTCTGTATACCGATAATACAAAGTATCAATCTGCGACCTTTATCTACCTGTCTGTGACGTCAAACTGCACTTTTTGCTGCCAGTCTAAAAGGACAAAACATTTCCCATGTTTTATTTGTTTTGTATAAAATAACAACAAGACAATCATAAATATTTTTTTTTCATTCTGATGTAACAGTTTCATGTAATTGTACAATCCTGACATAATAATTTATTAATTTCAGTTAATCAAGCTGTTTTTATTGCTGAATCAGTTTAGTAAATACAGACTTTTAAGGAACACAATAAGCTGGTTGCTCACAGCCTGTTACCTGTGGGTAATAACCTGTCAAAGTTTCATGGTGACATCTATCAGTTAGATTTTTGCCTATAAGCAGTGGTTTCAAATTAAATGTTCATATTAAATGTTAAAGTTTACAATACATCTTTATATCTTTGTATCCTTGAAGGTTGTTTATTTTTTTCTCCTACTCTGAGTCAGAAATCTCCTCTTCAGTAGCACCTAAATACACCAAACCTTCCAGTTTTATTGCTGTCTATGTTCTGAAGATTTGTATAGCCTGATTTATAAACACATTTAAACACATTTTATTCTTAAAAGCATAGTGATTTTTTCTGGCTGTTGACAGTAGTTTTCTGATTTCTGGAGTGATATAAAGTATCCAAAAAACCTGGGGGGTCTTTAACTTTGGTCAAACCTGCAGGATTTCCTGAACACAAACCTGAATTACTGATGTAAGCCTGGCTTAACTGGTCGAGCTTGATTAAACGCTCCTCTAGGGTTTTTTGGTCACCCATCAAACTAGAAGAAAAAAGAAACAAAGAACCACAAACAGAACTTTCAACAGCAGCAAAGCAGCAGCCAGATTTATCCCAACAGTATGTGTCTTCAGACTGGGAACTGCTGCACTCTCAGGACCACGACTGTATTTCTAGGGGTGCACATTTAGAGCCTTTTTTTCAAGACAGCGCCACCTACTGCAGTTGATGATCAGTAAAGTGCGATGTCACCCAAAATATATGTATAATTTAAAAGGTTTATTCAAGGAGTATTCCAAACAAAGTACTACTTCATGTCTAAGTACCGATCATTTTAAAGGTTTATTCCATCCTAATCGTCTTTTTTATGCAACAAGTTATGATTTGAAAGATATATTCAACCCAAAATGCTACTTATTACAATAATAATAATAACTTCTTGCATTTGGACAAATTGCGTAATTAGCATACTTATGTCATCAGGTAGAATAATAATGGAATCATATGCTGTGGCCTCTGTGGTCTCTAGATCTCAAAGAGGATGTTGGAAAGTAGCAATAGACAAGGACAACACTGGAGGCAGAAATATATATATTTATTTTATACAATAACACTCAATAAAAACAGTTAAAAAATAGTTTGTTTCTCACGTTAAACAAATAAAACAATTCCCAATCAGTACTTATGTTGTGACTGTTGTCCACCATGGTGAGAAATGCTGTTACTTCCTTTGGCACACCTCGGGTCCTGGAGGTGCGGTCCTGAAAGTGCAGCCTCCGGGTCTGCAGACACACCCTACTTAATTTATCAGAGTAAAAATAAATGCTTGTTCTGCTCAGCAGGTGGCGCTCATCATTATTTTTCTTCTTCCTTCAGCTGTCAGACAAAGTCATCCACCGGATGAGACAGTCGTCAAAGATCACCTGTCCTCAGTTTGCACCTGAACCAGAAACACCGGCGGTCACTCCAGTTCCTGCCCCTGCTGTGGACCACTTGTCACCTCTTCTGTCACCTCCTTCATCCATCCCCACTCCTCCTCTGGAAGCTCCACCCACACCTCCGTCAGTGGAACTTGCTCCTCCTGTAAAACTGATCCCACCTCCTCCAGTGAAGTTTCACTCCCTTCCTCCGACCTCTGCAGAGCCTGCAGTACCTCTTCCACCTCTAAACGACCCTGTTGTCTCTGCTCCACCTCCACCTCCACCTTCACCACAGGTCGAATTACATGTGGAGCCTGAACCTCTTCCTTCACCTCCTGCTGCAGAGCCGATAGTCCTACCTCCTGTTGACTCCTTCGTCCCACCTCCTGTAGAGCCAGAAACCCCGACTTCACCACTGATCACAGAACAGATCATCGAACCTGTCATCCTCCCTCCACCTCTAGAGTCATCTCCACAATCTGTGGCTCCGCCTGAACCTCCATGTCTTCCCTGTGAACTTGTGATACCAACACCTCCAACTACTACTGAGCCTGCTGCTGTTGCTCCATCTGCTGAACCTCTTGAATCTGCTGCTCCTTCACCTCCACCAGTGGAATCAGCTCAACTTTCACCCACCATTGAGTCCACACCAGTTACACCAGTAATCCCACTCTGCCCCTTGGATTCAACTCCAGTTGAAGCTGCAGTTTCACCTCCGCAAGTGGAGACGGCTCCGATTGAGCCTGTAGTCCTGTCTCCTGTGGTTGAAGAAGCGCCTCCAGTCGTGGCTCCAGCTGTTGAATCGACACCTCCATGTGACCTGCTTCCACCTCCTCCTGCTCCAGAACCAGTTGTAGCGCCTCCACCTCCTCCAGAGCCAGTTGCAGCGCCTCCACCTCCTCCAGAGCCAGTTGCAGCTCCTCCACCTCCTCCAGAGCCAGTTGTAGCGCCTCCTCCTGCTCCAGAGCCAGTTGCAGCTCCTCCACCTCCTCCAGAGCCAGTTGTAGCGCCTCCTCCTGCTCCAGAGCCAGTTGCAGCTCCTCCACCTCCTCCAGAGCCAGTTGTAGCGCCTCCTCCTGCTCCAGAGCCAGTTGCACTGCCTCCACCTCCTCCAGAGCCAGTTGCAGCACCTCCTCCTGCTCCAGAGCCAGTTGCAGCACCTCCTCCTGCTCCAGAGCTCTCTTTTGAGGAACCCCCTCCACCCTGTCAGTGTGTGGAGCTGGCTGTCGTACCCGTTGATGCACCTGTAGATGTGCCCCTTCCAGAGCCTGTAGCTCCACCTCCTCCTGAACCAGCTCCACCTGCTGAGGAGCCCACCATCACCCCGTCTCTGCCCCCGGTTGTTGAGGATGAAGTACCTGTAGTCATCACAGTGCCACCGCCTGCAGCAGGTGAGTTTAGTCCATCCTGATAGCCACACCTAGTGATATTTGCAAGTAGCCAAGTGCTGACTGATGCATTTCATGCTCACTGGGCCATGATTGATTAATAGGCTCATTCATGCAGATACAGATGCTGCACAGCTGAGCTCAGATCCACTGAGTAGGAAGCATTATACAGTATTACAGTCACATTCATATGAGTGTTGTTGTTTCCTATTCACCAAGATGTGCACGTTTCAGGTTGTGATGTTCCGTCTGATACCAGAGAGTCGAGCTGTGACATTCATGCCACTATGTAGAAGCAGGTTTCTGGCTTGTAGCAACAGTTCAAAATCTAAATAAATCCTAAATTTCTTTTCCTTTTGTGTTTACATCCAGCCCTGCCCGTTTCTCCTGAGGTGGTGGAGGAAGAGTTGAGGGAGAAAATCAAAGGGGAGATGCAGAGGAGTCTGGAGGAGGAGATCAACCAGAAGAGGCAGGAGCTGCAGCGACAGTAAGGACATGAGACTGAACGATTTACTGAGTGTGTGGAGGCTTGTTAGAGCCTGATATGTAACAACAACCCGAAATGTAACAACGACCCAAATTGTTATAAAAAAAAATGTAATAAAACCCGAAATGTAATAACTGGTCGATAATGTAACAATTCAGGTCGTTGTTACATTTCGGGTCATTGTTACATATCGGGTTCTAACACGGCCGCTGGCCGCGTTTGCGGAGTGTGCCGCTTGTGAGGGGTTAGTTTATTGGATAAATGATTGGTGCCAAGGATTTGAGGCCAAATATGGTGGGTGGCTGTTGGTGAGGGGGCCGCAAAATAGGGGGACCACTGTATATATGGCATGCAAAAGTTGGGGAACCCCTGGTCAAAATTTCTGTTTTTGTGAACAATTAAACAAGTAGAAGATGAAATAATTTCCAAAAACCACGAAGTTACAGTCAAATATTGAAAAGAGTGTTTCATGTTTTTCCACAAAGATGCCTCTTGTACATCGTCTTATTA
>OMNN01028511.1:0-12575 GCA_900302755.1 Chromis chromis | reverse complement strand
CCAAGTCTCTTGAAAAACTATGTGCAAGTAAGAAGAACTGCTACTAAAGTCAAAGGGTGGTTTCACCAAATACTGGTTTGATTTTGTTTAGTTTTTTCTGTTTACTGCACATTTTATAATAATAATAATAATAATAATAATAAGAAGAAGAAGAAGAAGAAGAAGAAGAAGAAGAAGAAGAATCTAACCTTTATTGATCCCCTTGAGGAAATTCCTTCTCTGCATTTGGCCCATCCTATTCAAAGTTAACCTTAACTATACATGCTAGGAGCAGTGGGCTGCCGCGGTGCAGCGCCCGGGGAGCAGTCAGGGGTTAAGGGCCTTGCTCAAGGGCCCACAGTAGTGGTGACTGGGACAAGCGGTCACTCTCACTTTCCCACCTAAACCTCTTGCCAGGTGACCCACCAGTTACAAGTTCGCTTGGCCCACTAGGCCACCACTGCCCCAATAAAGTTATTTGATAAACAGAAACTATGCATGGCATCACTGGGGGACAAGCAGCAAATCCGTGTCAATACCCATTGTGTGACCTTCTTATCTTTCGTATTCATCTTTCATTCTTATGCCATTGCAGCCTAAGGCAGCTCCTAGAACCAGATAGTTAAAGTTGTAACATTTAGCACACTGATTGGGGACAGTCCCCTGAATCCCTGACTTCACCAGGTTTCCTTTCTGTGTCTCTAGCGCCACTGATGGGTCAAAGTTGAACGTGCATTTATGGAAGCAAATGCTAGATTCCTTGGATCAGGCTGAATTTAAAGCACCCTATGACAACCATTCCCGCCATATTGGATTTCATTAAAGTTCTCCCAAGCCGTACATTTTTTCCAGTCTTTACTAAAAAATGAGTGTAGATTGTCTTCATACAAAAATCTCACAAAAGTTATTATATGAAGTTTTGATTTTTGAAAGCATCAATCTGTCAAACTAGGAACATGAAGTCAGGCCCACATTTTGAGGAAGCATTTGACCACTAGGGAGTGCTGCAATAAGCTAAAATATGTTTCAACTAATAGCTGTTAAATGTTAGATGGATTTTTAAAATGTGTGATATCATATTTTAGCAAATGATTGATGTATTGATAGCAAAACTTGGTGTGCACTAAATACACCTTCCTGGTCCCAAAAAATTATAATTTTACCACTGAGGGGCACTTCAAGAGGCTAAAACATAATAAAGTTGATTGCTATGTCTGGTGATATCTTGGGAAATCCTGAATATGGGACCTGACAACCTGCCTTTATGACCAAATGTATGTGGCTGCTACATTGCATGTAATGAAAACCATTAGAGTGGACACTGTCAGGTCTTTACCAAATTTGGCACAGATGACCATCTTCAAATCCTCGCATAACCTACCAGATAGATTTTTTTCCTCAGGATGTCAAAAAACTTTGTGTTATTTAACTACTATGAGTGCTGCAGTAAGTAAAACCAGGTTTTTGCCTTGTAAGTGTCGATGTGTTTCCTTTAACAAAAGACAAAAGCAGTTCTTGTGCCAGATGATACTTTGGGAGATCCCAAAGATGACACATAGCAAACTGTATTGTCATTGACTCAGCCGCTATTTAGATCTTTCTGGTGGTGTGTTAGTGCAGGTACCAGCTCATCTGCACTATTTTGAGTTTGCACATCCTGAACCTGACAGATCATCTTTTTCCTGAGCAGGCGAACGACCAAAACAGGGCGTGACCTGATGTATCACATACACACAATTTTTTTTTAAATTTTTTTGGCCAATTGACATAAAACTTGCTATCAGTGCTTTCGCCCACGCTTTTAACGTGATCAAATCAAGTTGCCATGACAACTGTGCCCTGCTGAACTGGCCCCCTCTTTGCTGCTTGCAGCTATATTTATTGAAGGAGTCCTCATTTTATTTTTAGTGGCCAAAACTTTGAGCTGTAAGTTAATGGATATACGTTGTCATTGTTTAGGTGGCTTTTAGGCGATGTGATATTTAGACAGCTTCATACAGCAGTAAGACATTCGGTAGTGTTTAAAGCAGCCTGGATGGCTTTACTGCACCTTATGTCCAGCATATCAGCCTCTAAGCTGTTCTATAATCACTATTTAACAATGATCAGCAAGGATTAATAACAAGAGTCTGATGAGGCAGAAACGTATGCAGATTAATAGAAAGATTAATTGATGATTATGGTTTCTGATATGTGAATGTGAGTGTGCTTGGTTGTCTGTCTCTATGTGTAGCCCTGCGGTAGACTGGCGACCTGTCCAGGGTGTCCCCTGCCATCGCCCGAGTTGGCTGGGATAGGCTCCAGCCCCCCCGCGACCCTACAGAGGATTAAGCGGTGTATAGATAATGGATGGATGGATGGATGGTTTCTGATATCAAATGTATGATGTTAATTTAAAGTTGGTTATTATCAAGCTGACTTTGACGATACTCTCCAGGGATGCTAAGTGAAAAATGTGCAGCAGTATAAGTGGTGGCTCTAATATAAGCCATTAATATTTAAATTAACTATAAAATAAAGTCTGCGACGTGTGTTTCTGCACTGTCTGGCCGTATCCCTTTCCTGCATTTCACAGTAACAGCTGACACCTTCAGGCTGTTTCTGAAACATATAACCCTTTCCATAATTAAAAAAGTAAAAGCCCGAACCTGTTACATCAATCTCTATCCCTCTACGCCCTCTACATGCCGCACTCATCCAGTCATGACAGGGAAAGACTGACACACAAAAGCTTAAAAACTCTCTCCCTCAGGAGATTTTGATAGGATGAATATGATGCTGGGCCGTTTTCTCGTTCTCACGTCAAAAACCATGGCAAATTTAGACCGAACACCTTTATCCATCCCTCCTTATTCATATTTATGAGAAGTGACTGACAAACTCATTGTTGGGTAATTACAGTGTGGTGAACCTTCATTGTCTTTAGATTGGTAGAGACTGAGACATGCTGTGCTTTGGCTTGCTGCACTAATGCAAACCTCTTCCATGTAGATATTATTAGTCACTGTTTGCTTAGCAACCACAACACATGTCTGACATTTTTGTACAATGAAAACGTTTTGCCTGGAGTTTATTTTATTTTGGCTGCGAGAATGTAAAAAAAGAAAAAAGAGAGAGAGAGAGGTGATAAAGGAGGAGAGGACAGCGAGAGCAGAGGCGAAGTATCTTTTTTACTATTATTATTATGTGTGATGCTCTGGAACGAGCATGTCGAAGCTGTTTAACGTTTATATTGTTAAATAATGTCGACTAATGTGAAATCCGCATGAGAGACAACATGTAGAGACATAATAATGATTAATTAACCATCATGGAAGGCCTACATTTTTACTTTTAGGGCGGGTATTTCTGTTTTCTTAGAAGAAATCTGACTCTCTATTTCACCTTAAGATTAGCTGAATTCTACAGGCCTGTTAGACTAAATATGCATTTCTTGATCACACCAATAAGCCAAGAATATCTCAACAAAAAAGAGGCAGGATGCAGTTTAAGGTTTGAACAGCAGGGGGCACCAGTAACATGCAAGGATTAACTGATTAAGAACAGTTACTCAGAGAAATATTACTTTTTAGTCATCAGAAAAAGAGAAAATCAAATATTTAAAACGTCTGAAACTGTGTGTGCAGACAAGAGTCTTTAGAGTGATCATCCTCTTTTTACCAGCCTGTTTTATTTCTCAATTCAAAGCAACACAATGCTCAAAAAAATGATCTGAATGTTGAGTATAGACTATGAATACTTGACTAGGCGTAAATGGCTTGACTGCCATATCAATCCTCTGTAAATGTTGATGAGATATTTTTACAAGTCAGTAAAGTCACTGATCAGAGACCACACACAGTGTAAAACGACAGCCATTCCGGCTTCTTCAAAGCATGAGAAATTCTTGCCACATCACTAAGTCAAATGGGCTTTTACTGTCTGTTAACACTCAGTGTAGCACAATGGAGCAACGTACAAGCCTGTGGGAGCTCGGCCAATATCAATATATCACCTCAAGTGCCAATTATACTCATTAAAGGGATAAAATGTGATGAAACTGCAGGCTAACAGCTTGAAATTCATTACCGCACTCACTGTACAACAATGCAACTCCACTATAAGGGTACAGTTTATTATCAAGTCGAAAAATGAACAATCTGGAGCAAGAGGCCAAATAGCAGGTAAATACAAAAACGTTTGGAAATCACTTGAAGTAATTTTGGCAAACAGCGATTACTTATATTGGCTCTTAACAATTTTAAGAGAGCTCGGAAATGTTACGGGTCACCTGCTGCGGAATTAAAATCTCCTTCCTTTGCTAATACAAATATAGGTCTGGAATTTTCTCAGTGGTGTGGCTTGTTTCAGGAGCCTTTAAATACATTTTTTTTAAAGTGCTGGACACAGTGCCATCTTTTATTTTCAGTAAAATAACAAGAGTGTTGTCTTGGCTCAGCACTTGAATCTATTTGTCGAATTAAAATGCAACATGCAAGCCATCACGACTTTACATTGTGGAGTTTTGTGACTTGCATACACCGTGGTCCTTAGATTCACCACTTAATACTTTGTTAGATAAAATATAGTAGTCATAGTAGTTACTGCAGGATATTCAACACATGTTACATATATATAGTTTATTTTTCAGAAAAAGGGGTGCTTTTCTTTGAGTCACTTGTGCAAACTGCCACAATATTGCCATTTTAATTAGCACAATGCACAACACGCATCTGTACAGGAAGGAACATACATAATAGGAGTGTATTAATCTTACACATAGAGATCCAGTGATAGGCAGGGGCCTTTGTGCTGCAGGCAGCTCAGTATATGTCTGTATAGCCATTGTTAACGTGATTTCTGAATGGACGGCAAACACATTAGTGTCCCAATATAGTAATACACTGGTCTTATAGCAGAAATCCATGTATCACAATGACAATGATTATCCAGATCTCTGCATTCTTAGCTTGAGCCATGGATGTTGCCATAGTAACACGAGTATGTCTTATCAAGTACAGCCCTTGTGATTTTTCACTGCAACTTATTTAGGCTGTTCACTGTAGGTATGACAACAGGCTATTGAGTTGTTGCATTCATTTCCATGTTAATAGAGTTACCAGCCATTGTGCGTTAGCTTAACCTCTGATCTTGCCTTGTCAAATTGTTGTCAGCTAATATTAAATTAGGCCTAGTAATAGAGGCTTTTTATGTAAATGATGTAAAATGCTTTAAAACTATAAATAGGCATAATTCAGCTGAGAGCTAATATGACGCTCTCTGTGATATCAAAACATTTTTTCGCCGCACTTTAATGATCGGATTGTGAAAAGCCATTTATGATACAGGTGCTGGGGTTGAATGTTAATTTTATTCGACATAATCACAGTATATTTTGGATGTGACGACGGCTCGGCATGCATGAAGCAGATTGTTTGCAGTTTTGTTCATTGAGGAGCTAAAATGTCTCATTAAAACATTAAAGGTCCTCAGTTCACTTTTTTTTTTTTAAATCAGATTTTGTGTAAATAAGAGTGAAACCGGTGGCTTAAGGTCCAACATCACCAGTCTGGAGACACACACTACTTTAATCTCTGCAGCATTTTGCTTGCATAGTATAACCACAAAGTGCAGATTTTATTTGAACTTGGAAGTCACTTTGTAGCTCCAATTCGTCACACACTTGCGCTTCCTCCCTCATTGAAAATAATGAGGCTGTTTGATGTGAGACCACTACGGGCCATAATGAGAGGAGTACACTGTTCAGGACACATGAAAGCTCTTCAGTCCATTTGGACCATGAGCGGCCATTATGGCGCAGGACCGAGGCACCATGGAGGTCCGCTGACTTTATGAAGGGGCACAGGATTTAATGATCGAGGCAACAGCCAAATCTGTCACCCTTTTAACATCTTGTGGAAGAAAAGGAGGAAATATTTCGGAGGTGTTAAAGACAGGGAGGCCTGCAACATTCAAGAGCACGGCGGACGAGGCCGCATGAGCAGGAACATGGTCACATTAAAAACGACTGTGTGTGGCACAGCGACTGTAGGAGATCACAAATGAAGAGAATCAGCCACATAAATTAAAGTCCTTGATTGTACCGGCTCTGCGACTGTTTAAGTGATTGTTCAACTTCAATCATACTTCTGTATTCGTTCGTAATGATAATTTCTTTGAGGGTTATTCTTTGTTTGAAAAAAAAAAAATGTTTTACTGTATTCACGACCTGCAAAGTGATGAGTCCATAAATTATCTTTTTTTTCCTCATCCAGAGGCAGGAAACAGCACATCTACCTCTCATCATATCAATCTCTTCCTCCTTTAAAAAGACACCACTGTCAGTAGTTGCCAGAAGAGACACAAACACAGCGAGTGGATGAGTAGGAGGAAGGAGAAGCTGATGGTGATGGAAGGATCAGCATCTCTTCATTTATCTGCAGGACAGTAGAGGAAGAGCCCCAGCTGGGATGGGGTTAAAATTTCTCCAGCTTAATGTGGGGGGGGCATTGAGATTTGTCACCTCAGTAGTCGCCCCAGTGTCGGGAATATAGTTAATGGTTAGACGCAGCATCCTGCTACCTTCTAACAAAGGAAGGCCTGCCTCAGCCGCAGAGCACTTTGGAGGATCAGGGGACCCCGTCGCTATCCGTCTCCCCAAAGATGGCAGCTCTTGATCAGTTAATAGTTAACAGGCATGTGGATGCATCCGTCTTGAGGAGTGACAAGGAGTCTAAATGCACAAATACACAGACGGTGGGAGTCCAATGCTGATGCTGTAAACATATCTTGTTAACAGGAAGCAGACCCTATGCCACAACAGCACTGAGTGACAGAATCACAGATGACTAACAACAACAGCACGCACTCCTTCAGCCTTCTTGTGTTCTCTAAGCATTTATGCTGCTAATTCCTCAAAACATACATTCTCTCCATTGAGAACCTGATTTAGGAAAATGATTTATTGGCTAAAAATATATTCAAGTCAAGATAGTTAAATCAGAGCATTGTCAAATGTTACATAGTGTATAATTTTAATACATTAAAGCATTTTCTAGTCTTTTACAGTATGAATTATAGTTTAACACATCGTCGCAAAACCGGTCACTTTCTCTGTTTCAAGTCCTACCCAGACTCTCCAAAGCAACGCATGCAGTTACAAAAACTACTAAATCACATTGTTAATTCACATGCTGATTGCTTACAACACAAGACAAGGGGATTTGGGGACCAACAGAGAGAGAAAGTGTTTTGATTTTTAAATGTGTACTGCTGATCTGACTCATACATATGAAAGCCCCCATTTAAAGAGGCAAAAAAAATCACAGGAGACGGAGAAAAACACGTGTCTCCAGGTTTCCAACACCCCACGGGTTTGAGATCAGAGACAGCTCCTGTCTGATATATGGCTCTGTGGGGCTTGGGAAACATACTGTATCGTATACGCCCCTGTGTGACCCCATGGCTGTTATACACTCAGACAGGGAGAGACGTCACTCTCTGTGCGCTCCCCCCTGGTGAAAGTGACAAGTCAATCACCGGCTAAAAGCCACTGGGGGCGGGCAGAGCTGGCCATTATGCACTGTTGGGGGGAAAAGCAGTGAGGATTGAGGAGGGGAGGGGACTGTGGGATGCTACACCTCTGCTATGCTGCTAACCGCAGGACAGTAGGAGCAGGACACACTGAAGAGGAAAGTACTTTTATGTCTTAATACAATTCAGGAGAAAACATTAGAATTTTTACTGCACTGCATTAAATTAGCAGCTATAGTTTGTGGCTAAAGACTCATAGTTCACATGCAAAATAGATGAAAGACTATATGGTTCTTGGATCTTATAAAATTTTGAATACAAGACTTTTGCAAATGGGAGGAGATCCGCTGATATTCAAATCTACAAGTCAGTTTTGCAGTAAAACCAAAAGCTTGAAAATCCAACTATGTCGCATTTTATCTTTCTTCTTTTTGGACTAGCTCTGCCCTTGTGAGAAATGTGTATGCAGTTGCTTAATTTAATGGTTTATTACTAAAGTAAATGATACATTGCACTACTGATGAAAACTACAGGGGGGTGAGAAAATATATTGCCCTGGATGGCATGATTGCAGACTTACTGCTGCAGCTATGAAGACTGATTATGGCTAAATGAGGTGAATGTCAGTCCTCAATAAGATTCTTCCACCAGAATCTAAAAGAAACTTTTCATATAGAACAGAATGCAACAGAGATTGTGATTGTGCTTCTCTCTGATATGATTTAAGCTGCTCACGTACCTGTGCACAAAGTAATGGGCCTCTTTGTTCTCAGTTAGTCTTCACTAATGGCACCAATCCAGTCAGAATTCAGCGTATATTAAATAACGGTTGTGGCAGAGAAAGCGAGCCGCTGATGCTCAAGTAGCTACATTTTGCATACATTTCATGGAGCTCCGAAGAGCACACGCTCAATTTTGCTGGTTAATTTAGATGCAGAATACATACTGTAGTTGGCGTTGCGGGCTGGTGTGCACATGCAAATTGTCGCCCTGCTCGATGGGAGGGTGCACTGTATGTGCAGCCCACTCATTTTTATACTACTAGTCTTTATGTCCCAGCCCAGCCTCCTCTCCCAGTCTCTGATTCCATCTTGGCAATGACAGACATGCATATACACACACACAAACACACACACACACCAGCATACTTCACGTACACTCTCAATCGGCCTCCCTCACTCACTTCTTTCTCTCACCGAAACACACATGCGCGCAGTTTTTCCTCAGACTTCGACACGTTCTCTCTGCTTCTCTATGGGTGAGCCATCATTATCTAGAAAGAGTGCCAGTGTTTGGCCACAGTATGCCTCCTTCCCAGCGTTGAACTGAACAGCTGAGACATAGGCTGCTGGTAGTGACACGGCTGTCACAGACATGCCTCATTACTGCTTTTGCAAATGTCAAAGCACTAAAGTAATCATTCACGGCTACGCCGGACACATGGCCGTATAGTAATTTTATTTTATGGTAAGAGGGGTCAACAGTTGTGTGTACGTATGATGAGGTTATATAGATAAGTGGATTTACCCATTCTATTGTTTGAGATAGTTCGCCAGATGGCTGCATGCTAATGTGACAGCAGATTTCTGGATATTTGCAACAAGTAATAGCATAGTAGACTTTTTTTTTATGCGAGCACAAACTTCCTTCAGAGTTATTACTGTCAATCCAGGATGCTTTCAGCCACAGTGTGTTATATATGCACCCTAAGTTGATTTCCTCCACACAGGTATTTGTGCTGGGCAGTTCATATTCTCAGCTTTTGTTGGGCTGCACTTAAGGCAGAAGTTGCACCATTTTTCAGGTGCTGATCGCCCCTGACACGCAATACATTATGAGTGATTTAAGTGCTCACAGTTAGAGGAAGCTGCCACCAGCTGATGGGGTTAATGGTTAACCTCATATCCTGTTGTCACTACAAGTCGCCGTCGCAATCGTCCACAACAGGCCGGACCACAGTCGGTGTGGCATTGTTATGGAAGGAGGGGAGAAAAGCTAATCAGGCCTGTGTTGTTGTAAGAACATGATGGACAACATGTAATGCTATTTCCTTTTTTTGTCTTAAAAAGGGTGTTCTAAATGTGTTAATTTGTCTTTTGTAAATTCATAGTAGACCTGCAATCAGTTATTTTGTTGGGAACTTGGAGGCAGCAGAAACACAACAGCTAACACGACACCTATGAACCATCTTATGCAGTTGTACTCCAACATATTAAATCCCCTTGAGACACTCCGGCAATGTGAAAACAATGTAATGAAAACGTATCAACAAAAAAATGCTAAACAGTAAAAGAGTTTAACAGTATATGTAAATTTTCCTTTACAGGTGTATATATGCAAAATTACTCTGCCCCTAAAGTCAATATTTAATAAAGACATCCTTTCTTCTCACTTGAAATTTTATCCAGTTTCTCATGTGCAAAAGCCTTTCATTTCCTTTTGGTGTCTCTGTTGCTGCTTTTTTTAAAGATTTAACCTTTAGATTCAGTTTCAGGGACTGAGATGACCCCTCAAGGACATTTGAGGAACAGTTCCTGAACCAAGCTTTGGCTGATTTGGATGTGTGCTTTGGTTGGCTGTTTCAGTGGAAAGTCCAGTGGTTAGCGAGATTCAGTGAATGAACAGGGCATCACATTCCTTTTCAAAATGTTCAGGATAATTCACAATCCATGACTCCACATGACCAACTAAATCACTTGCTGCAGCAGCAAAACGCCTTTCTTCTTGTCGTACAGGTCTTACCCTTGATGTAACAAGATCGCAGTTGATTCATGAGTCAAGTTCAGACTCATAACTCGATAAATAGACACAATAGAGATAGATAGATAGATAGATTTGCAACGGTTTGGTGTAGTAACTAAAACAGCAATATTACATAAGGGTTTAATAATCATGATATGACTCCATAGCAAAACAAAATTAATAATAATCTGCAACTCCTAAAGATTTCATAACACATTTTTATCGCCAGTATATTTATGCCACTCAAATGTGATTTAAAAAAAAAAACTAGATAATCAGAAATGTTTACTGTGTAAACCTTTAAATAGTCAGGGTTGAATCATTTTGAATGCAGCTATAAAGCTGATAGGGCCGACATGTTAGCATATGGCTTAGCAGGTATTAAGCAACATTAAATTTGATTTGGAGTTATGTTTCTGGTTATAAATGCAGGCTCTACAAATCTGCACCTTTTTAGCTCTGCTTTTGGTCTCCACCAGTTCTCCCATTAACTGTTAAATACTCCATCTATGTTTACCAGCTAGCTGCTTTCTAGCTGTCTGCTGTTTGGTGCTGTGCTGGTGAAGTACGTGGGTTATTGCAGTAAACAGCTGCCTCCTATGAGACTCAGTGAGAGTGAACCAAAACAGCTGTGGGCTTGAAAACCAAAACAGTGCAAAGAAAGATGCCAAAATGGTCCGTGGTGCTGAAGAGAAGCTGCATAGTTGAAGGATAACTATCTGTTGGCTCGTCACTACACGTAAACCCTTTCACATTATACATTTATTGTTCATATTCAGTTTTTCATTTTATTTTTTGCCTTATGCTACGTTGTAAACTAAAAAAAAGGGGCATCCTGCTCATATATTTAATGAAGCTACAAGCAGGTAGCCGGTATTTGGAGCCATCTTTTTTTTTTTTTTTATGTATGAATGTATGGGTATAAAGGTGTTTGTATGCGGCGAAATGATTATTTCCGTTAAGATTCCTGGAGGCTGCCATAGCGTACATGCAGCTGCACTCCAGTACTGCAGCAGCATTGTGAGGCCTCCAACCTAGAATGTTCCAAGGGCAGCTGTAAATTTTCCTGAGTAATTGAATTGCTCAGAAAGTCATTCATCTGGCTACGGTATGTTCACCGCTTTCCATTGACTCCAGGTTCAGCGTATATTCCACCTCTGACAGCGATATGTTGTGCACAGCTTAAAAGTGGCATCCTGGCACCCTTGACACCCAGAGTTGACTTGTAATTTACCATGGAGGGGAAAAAAAGTTATTCTCTCGTCTTGAGCTTTGCCTGATCGGTAATATAAATGAAGAATTTTGGAGCTAGAGCAAAAAAAGAAAAAGAAAAAAGAATTAGGCACTTTAAAATGTTTGCATAACGAGCGCCTTCTTGCTGCAATGGTTCTCTTCTTTTTAATCACCTGCACTCTCCAGACCACCTACACCCTTCTTCATGATCAGATACAGGACCAACGGGCTGATGTATGATCCGAGGAATTAATCTGCTAAGCCTGATTGCCATTACCGCCATGCGATTATGCACCTTGATTACCGAGCCCACCCCAAGGACCATGACGTGCCCCGGTGCACATTTTAAAGGTGCGCATAAAATTACGTGGTGATTACCCCACAATAGATCAATCCACAAGCGAATGAGACTGTGTGGCCATATAGACCGTCTCAAGTAGGACTGTGATTATTAATTGGCACTTGAGGTGACCTGATAGGCTTCCTGAAGCTTGAACCACTGAGACTGCCTCTGATCCATTTATATAAGCAAATAAATTCCTTTTCATACATTCTGAAAGTCATTATTGGATTATTGTTGTAGAGGTAGAATTGTTTGGAGTTCAAGCATGGATAAAAGGGATGCCGGGCTCTTCAGAGACGACTGGAGCTGCACTTGTCGCTTTTGAGACATTTTATGGCAGCACAGTTATGGACGGGCTCAACACCCAAGTGGACGGGTATGCTTTAGTGGTATTTAGTTATCAGCACATATCATATAGAAACTCCCGGAGGTCAGTATTTTCTCGTGCATGATGCAAAAGAAAACAAAAAAAAGATTATGTGTAAACACAAACTTCTGTGTGCCAACTCGAAGACAGAGAAAGCTTGTGCCTTACAAGTAATGAACATGTAAGTACATATCATTCTGCAGTGACACTTATCCTCAGAATTTGGTCCCATCTAATCCCTCACTGTCATTTTTCAAGGATTTTCTTATTTAATCCTGAGCCAAAGTACTCATTTGGTACAGCAGATAAATAGTCCCATTGACTTATCCAGAAGCAATCCTACATCAAGCGATTAATTGGATGAGACAATAAAGAAGTGAAATCACATCTGTTCATGGT